>VDFB02106598.1:0-64268 GCA_007258455.2 Sequoia sempervirens | reverse complement strand
ATCACTCCCTACTGGAATCCCAAGAAGATGATGAGATTGAGAAGACGGTAAAGGAACTTCTGGAGATGCATCACATTAGACCTAGTAAAAGTCCTTTTGCATCTTTCGTTGTTCTGGTGAAGAAAAAAGATGGCACCTTGCGGATGTGTATCGATTATAGAGCATTGAATAAGAGGATAATTTAAAACAAGTACCCAATTTTGCGGATTGATGAGTTGATCGATGAGTTGTACGGAGCAAGTTTTTTCTCCAAGATAGATCTTTGATCCGGATATCACTAGATTCGGGTTAGAGAGGAGGCTGTGGAGAAGACAATGTTTTGTTGTTATTATGGACACTTCGAGTTCCTAGTTATGCCTTTTGGCCTAACCAATGCTCTCGCTACTTTTTAGTCCTATATGAACAGGGTCTTCAGGGATTAGCTGAGGAAGTCAGTGCTTGTCCTCTTTGATGATATGTTAGTCTTCAACAAGACTTGGGATGATCATTTAGCACATCTGGATTTAGTGTTGGGCACTTTGGAGAGAGAGTCTCTATATGCCAAGGAATCAAAATGTGACTTTGGCATGAGAGAGTTGTTGTATTTGGGGCATATCATCAATGCTGAGGGAGTCAAGATGGATCCAGAGAAGGTGAAGGCTATAGTTGACTGGCCTCCTCCCACGAATCTCACACAGCGTAAGGGATTCTTTGGGCTATGTGGTTTCTACTCTTTGTCAAGGGCTTTTCATAGCAGGCAGCCCCACTTACGGACTTGATGAAGAAGGGGGCATTTATTTGGACTCCAAGGGCACAACGGTGCTTTGATAAGTTCAAATTGTTGATAAGCTCATGTCCGATACTTGCTATTCCAGATTTCACACATCCTTTTGAGCTACAGTTTTGTAATGTCCCCTTCTCATCAGTGATTAGCATTGCAGTTCATCAGTCTATTCCGGAACCCGTAGACTGGAATGAGGTGAAAATTAGGGTTTCTTGGCTTGGAGTTTGTGGCTTTCATGTTATTTACTATTTATAGTAAATATTAGTCTTTTGCAGTTGCAGTTGTCTATTCTCAGTCCTTCTCAGCTAGAGCAATTGTTGTTATTCTGGCTTGGTCTTCAGAAAGCTTCATTTGGTGAAAAAATATTTAATTAAAGGCATTATGTTTTAATTCTCTGTTGACCCCCCCCTTGGCCTAAGGTGATAACTTAAGTTGTTTTTAAAGTGGGGCCATGAAGGGTACGCCTTCATTAAAAGATTATTAATTCTTTATTGAATTATTCTTTCAGCTTAATTTTGGACGCCACCTTTTTGAGGATTAATATTTATGAAAGTTGGAAAAGAATTCAAAAGGTGTCTCTTGGCGTCTCTCATGGAATGTGAAGAGTTTTTCAGTGTTCTATAAAATGAAGTCTTTTCTCCAGCTTTTGGTATCCATTGTTTACCTTACTGTTATGCTGTCAAAATAACTATGGACATTTTGCTGTTGCTTCGAGGATGCTACCTCCTAGCCCCTTCCCAATTTCGTGTTTGAAATACAACACCTAGTTGGAATATTTCTGCTTCTCACATCAGACTAGCAGATTGAGCATCAAAGGTTGAAGAATTTGGAGTATTTTCACAGTTTTGAGTTTCCTGGTTTTGCTACAGCTGAAGCTGATTTTTGAATATATCTTTTGGAGTGATTTTTTATTTGTTCTGGGTACTTTGGCAATCCATCTGTTGACTCAAGGCACCACCTTCCACAAAGAATTGGAATTTAATTCCAAGTGATTATTTTTATCTTGCAAAATCGATTTCTTGAGGAGGCCGTACCATTTAAATGAGCATTGGGATCCGTGCTAAATAAACAGGAGTCTTTGGTGAGGGTTTCTGGTTGGCATCTTGGGCGCCACACTTCTAGAAAACATATGCAACTGATATCACATCATTCGGAGGTAAATTGATCAACTTATGAGCATTTTATGATTTCACAGTTTGCTGGTTGAATTTCCAGAATTCTGATTTTTATATCAGATTGTTGCAATTTCCAGTTTTTGATCATATACTTCAGTATTTGAGAGTTATATCATTGTAAAAGATCATACTACATGACTAAGGTTCATTTATTATCATTGTAATTTGTAATCTGCAGAGATATTTTGTAAGGTTGAGATTAAGCATTACTAATCCAACCAATCTTTCAATTCTGCAATTACTTTCTGTTTTATCATTAAATTACCCCTGGATGGTTTACCGCCAGTGTGGACAATTTGTTTAATAACTCTCTTATACCCACTCTCATAGTGGTGAATCCCCACAGCTCTGTGGATGCCCGCCGCAGCGGACGAATTGTTTTTATTATAATCTTTTCCCCCCACTGTTTGGTGGTAGTGTGGAAATGTTTCTCATGGCTGGTTATCCGCCTATCAGTTCTTAATTTCAAATTTCAACACTCCGTCATATGTTAGCACCTCGCCCTCAGTGGGATCTTGAGTGCACATTCTTGACGTTGAGTAGTTTTCATTCCAAGTTCAATTTTCAGTTTGATGCTAACTCTAATCTAGTTAACTATTGCTGGTTATGTTGTGTTATTTCATCGAAAAAATTGGTTAGCATATTTCAAGTTTGATGCCTTAGGAGAAGGCATTGGTGCAGGCTTGATGCAGGATAAGCATCCTATTGCATTTGAGAGCAAGAAACTTCAGGGTCCTGAGAGGAGTTACAACATTTATAATAAGAAAATTTTAGCCATAATGCACGCCTTGTCTAAATTCAGACGGTACTTGGTGGGCAGAAAATTTGTGAAGACAAATCATAATAGCTTGAAGCATTTCCTAAGTCAGTGTGACCTCTTGGCAACAAAAATGGGTCAGCAAGTTGTAGGCATGTGATTTTGACATAGCTTATGTCAAGGGTAAGAAAAATGTAGTTGTTGATGCTCTTTTGAGGAGACCTTACTTGTGCTCTCTAGGTGAGGTTGTAGATGATTGGAGAGATTTGATTGCAGCTGAGTATGCTAAGGATAAGTGGGCTTCCGATCTCATTGATGGTATAGCTGTAGATGATAGGTACACCCTTGTAAATGGCCTCATCATTTACAAAGGGGGGATTTTTCTTGTGCTTGAATCCTCTATGAAGAAGAGGATAATGAGAGCCTTTCATGATGTCCCTATGGAAGGTCACCCAAGTTATTTTAAAGCCTATAGGAAGATTAGGGAACGATTCACTTGGAAAGGGCTCAAATCAGAGGTACTCAAATATGTGAGAGAGTGTCCTACATGCCGGCAGAACAAACATGAGCACTCTCTCCCTGCAGGATTATTACAACCCCTACCCATTCCTAATCGGAAGTGGGAATGCATATCCATGGATTTCATCATGGGGTTGCCCAAAGCCCAAAGCAAGGACTGTATATATGTTGTTGTTGATAGACTCATAAAGTTTGCACACTTCTTTCCAATTTCAGCGACCTACACAACAACGCAGGTTGCTGATTTGTTTTTTAGAGAGGTATTCAAATTACATGGGTTGCTTGAGCGATTGGGACAACAAATTCATGAGTCATTTTTAGTAGGGAGCTATTTAGACTCAGTGGCACAGAAGTTCAGAACTCACTCCGAGCACGAGCTACCACCCGCATACGGATGGGAAAACATAAATAATTAATAAATGGGTGGAGGGATACCTCAAGAACTACATTGCAGGGCAGCAAAAGGCATGGGTCAAGTGGCTGCATTTATGCGAGTATTGTTACAATACAACATACGACATGTCTATACAAATGTCACCATTCATGTCACTCTATGGCTATGACACTCCTAACTTCTTGGACTTGTTATTTGGAGATAGTAGGGTGCTTAGCACCAAGGATTTGTTATAGGACAGCTAGGCATCATGAGATCCTTGAAGGAGAATATACAAAAGGCACATAATCAACAAAAACAGTATGCAGATCAGTGTAGAGTTGAGCGTTCCTTCGAGGTGGGTGACATGGTATATCTTATGTTGTAGCCTTACAGACAATCCACTCTTAGGAAGAGTGGCATCGAGAAGATTAAGCCATGTTACTATGGTCCATTCCCAGTCTCCAAGCGGATTGGAGAGGTGGTTTATGAGTTGGAGTTGTTGGCAGAGAGCAGGGTACACAATGTGTTTCATGTCTCACGCCTCAAGAAGGAAGTGGGGCACAACGTGACACCTTCTACTACATTACCACCCTTGGATGAGGAGGAGAAATTGGTTCTTATTCTCGAGGTTATCATTGATACCAGGGAGCACAAATTGAAGAGAGTTATTAGGGAATACTTGGTAAAGTGGAAGGACCTACCAGTAGAGGATGCAACCTGGGAGAACAAGGAGATATTTGTAATGTCCCCTTCCTAGACAGTACCGTCGTGTCAGTGGTTAGCCTATTATCCAGATCCTCGTAGGCTGGTAGATGTGTTTAGAGGATCACTTGAGGCAGTTATCCAGCGTTGGGAACATCACTCCAGCGGTTGATTCAAGTTTGGGCCTTTGCAGACTCTTTTAGAGTGGTTTTTCAGATACTTACTATTTATAGTAAGTTAGGTAGGCGAAAGCTGCTATTTTGGGCAGGGCACCTGGTTCAGCTAGTCAGCTCAGTTTCGACCCAGTTTGATGATCTGATGAACATACAATGTTTACTTGGGCATTTAATATTTATTAAATGTTTATTAATTTGACTTTATAATATAAAGTCACTTTAATGAAATATTAAAATTATTAAATGGCAAATTATAAAGTATTTTAATACTTTATAAAAGAGGGGTTAAAATAATAATTAAAGGAGCATTTAATTATTAATCAAAAGAGGACGCCATTTATTAAATATTTGTCCTAAGTCAAAAAGGGCGAAATTAATCATTTATTTAAATGATTATTAAAAGATTGCTTTGGGTCGAATTCTTGAAAGGAGATATATATACTGCCAAGACAAATCGAACTCATTATGTTATGATCATTCAAATTTGTCTTATTCTCTCTCGGAGCATTGGAGTTTGCGAAACTAGGGTTTCTGCAGACATTCGATTTTGGAGAACGTTCCCTCTTCAGAATCAGGCATACTGAGACTATGCAATACCAGTTGAAGATTGTTAGTTGAATAACTTCACTTAGAGGTTATTACAGAGTTTCACAGTTGGTTTTCATTCAGGGTTGGATCGATTCTCTTTCCAGAAGGCGAATCTTATATTGTCAAGTTTGTTTGGGCATTTGGCACGAATATCAAGATAGTACGAAATTCCTCTTTGCTGGTACAGGCCGTACAAACACA
This sequence comes from Sequoia sempervirens, assembly GCA_007258455.2. NCBI lineage: Eukaryota > Viridiplantae > Streptophyta > Pinopsida > Cupressales > Cupressaceae > Sequoia > Sequoia sempervirens. The sequence continues at coordinate 59,011 of VDFB02106598.1, read as the reverse complement.
GCAGCAAGGCCGTACAATATCCTCTCAGCTAGACGTCTTGATTTGTGAGCTTCTGCTTATTGCATCTTGAGCGCCTAGGGTTTCTGGAGTTTTGTTGTTGATCTGAGGACCTGAAGTTGGCTCTATCTTCTCAACCGTACCTTTACTGCTTCATTGATGGCGGCTGCAAGCAATCAGGTTCCCCTTAAATAAAATATTGTTTTTCCCCTTATATGTTCGATTTAATTTATTGTATGAGTTCTGGAAATCAATCAATGTATGCGCATTCATCTGGAGAGTATTATTGATGCAAATTTATTGTTTATGAATTTATTATGGATTTTATAGTATTTTAGAGCAAAATCGCAATTTCTCTTATTTGGCAAAAACCTACAAAAAAATAAAAAATATAGAAAACACAAACAAATTCAGTATTCTTAGGCAGTGTTCGGGTTGAGAGACACCTGGTCTCTTACAATATTGTAGCATCCTGAGTTGAGATTACTTGAGGACAAGCAATTTCAAGGAGGACAAACTGTAATGTCCCCTTTCTAGTCAGTGGATTGGGAATTAGGGTTAGCCTATGACCTTAGTCCCCGTAGGCTAATGAGACATTTAGGGGACCCTTTGGATGGTATTTAGGTTCTTCATCAGGCTTGGTATCCATTTTAGCATATACAACTCAGTGACTCGGTATTTTGATTGGTGGGCCTTCCAAAGGCAGTTTTGGAGCGCATTGTTCATACTTACTATTTATAGTAAGTTATACCAGGGTCAGTGGTCACCATGCCAGTAGTTGGAAATCGTGTTTGGATCACTCTCAAGGGTTATTGTTAAATTATTATTGAGAGTTGGCAATTTAATTAAAGTATTAAAGCCAAATTACTTTAATAATATTAGTTATTAAAGTGACTTTATAATTTAATGTTATAAAGTGACTTTTAATATAGTAACTTTATAATTTGGCGTTATAAGGAGAATAAAGTGACTTTTAATAAAGTGATATATTTTAATGTCACTTTATGAATATTTTATTAAAAAGGCACATGTTTTAAAGAGCAAATATTATTTAAAGAATTACATGGCCAAAAGTGGCGTTGGATTTTGAGAGGAGAATTATATTATTTTTTAAAAGTTAATTGCCAAAAGGTGGGCGTTGGGTTTTGAGAAGGTTAAAAAGCAAAAGCAAATGATTATTCATTCATTCATTGTTTACTTGCAAAAATGGAGAGAGCTGAGCAACAGGGTTTGCTGGTTTGGAGAATCAAGCTATTCTGAGGACGAAATCCCTCTAATAGGACAGAGTTTGCAAGTGTGAGAGACCACCCAAGGACTCTTGATTGAATAATCTCACACAGGGATTATTATCTGAGCATAAGAGGATTTAGGAAAAAAATAAATCTGAATTACAGAGTTTCTTTGCAGATCAGAAATATAGGGTTCTTGGTTAATAATTGCAGGTTGCACTTCTACAATTGGCACGTGAGAATTGGGAGTTGCTGCATGCCCTTTTTTGGCATGTGGGAGATCTTCGAACATGCTGTACAAGATCAGATTGCTTGCATTGACCTAGCCGTACAGTTCTGCTGTGTTAACAGGGGTTTCAAACAGCAAAAATGACACCATTCAGTGGTGTGTGTGGGTTCATGATCAGGCCGTATAGCCTCAGCTGGACGCGTAACATTCAGGATCAGATCGGCCCCTTTTAAAAGCAGCAAACATTCATATTGGTGGAGTCTAGGGTTTAAGATCAGATCTGCAACAGTTTTGAGGTGCAATTGAAACATTTTGGCAAGTGGTGCCCAAGGTTTTGTGGATCAGATTTGCCAGTCAACTAAATCAGACCTGTAACTTTGCCAATCAGCAAACGGATATGTTTTGAAAACATTCTAAAAGCAATAATATCAACTGGGTTCCGTTCTATTTGTGTGTTTCCTTATTATTTTAGCATTTCCACATTTTTTTCTTTATTTGCATCATATCTGTCAAAAACACAAAAAATCAGAAAACAAATCAAACAAAAAAAAATTCAAATCCAAACCCCAGGGGGACATCATACAAGTCCATTGCAGAATTGTGTTTCCTCATTGAGTCAACGTAGCTGGGTGGAAAAGCGGACACAATGCTTAGCAAAAAGGAAGTCATTAAATATTCAAGCCTGCTGTACTATGCTTGAAGCTGCCATACCCCTCTTTGAGTGAAGCCCAATCAAATTCAAGTCTGCCATACAGTTTGGGAAATGAAGGAAAGAATGAAAGTTTGACCAGATCAGCATACATGGACATTTTAATTTCTGATGTTGTAGTTTTTCTGTAGAGATCTTCATAAATATTTGTAACAACAAATTTGTATATTGTATACAAAATTTCCTATGAATATATCGTGCAAAGAATCTTCTTATATGAATGAAATTATTGACATGGTTAACCTGGAAAAATGAAAGTTATAACACTAATTTGTAAACAATTCAAAACAAGTGGCAAACTATCTCTGATCAGCTTATAGCAAACTGTTTGATGAAATGCCTGTGTACACAAAGTTGTTAAAGTGATTTTTTCTTTTGCATACAAAATTAGCTTGGGATATTTCATCATACCTGCGGTTTGTCTTCCCAAATTCTTTTATCGAAATATTTTGCAATAAACCCTTCTAATCAAATCCAAAAATCACAACAATGAAGCCTGAGCATAGTTCCTAAACAAAACCACCTGCAAACCAACCGAGGATCTTTCACCCCCGCAATTGATCCTCTATGACGGTTTTTGTCCTTGCAAAGCCCTTGGATGATCACAATTCAAACCAGCAATATCCTGTTATCAAATTTTCCAGCATAGCCTTGCAAATGAGCTCCAAAAACACTTTTAATACTCTCCTCGAAACCCCACGCCCTCGGGAAAATAAACATTTACTTTATTTTAAAATATTCCCTATGTCTCCCATTGGACGCCAACCTTTAAGTTAAAACATTAACTTCGCTTTTAATATTTGCTTTATGTCCCCTAGGTGCCAACTTATAGTCACCTCATAATATTAAATAAATGCTTAAGTGAAACATTAGTAAAATATTATATTATAAGCATTTATTTAAAATTACCCGCTTAATTTATTGAAACCACAATGGAGCATTAGATATCAAATCTGGATGTGCCGGGGTGTTACTAAAGATGAAGAGACGTGATTGAGGCTGAAACGGTGACTTACTATAAATACATGGGCTCCAAGAAATGTTGAGTTCAAGCTAGGTGGTCGAAAGCATCACCACGAAACACAATGAGAACTGAGCTCAAAGCCAACCAAAAAAATGCTAAGGAACGGAACTGTAACGACTCTCAGAACGGTGGAGTTCCCTAACCAACCGCATTAGCCTATGTGAACTCGATAGATAGGCTAACGGTCACCAACTGACTAGGCCTAGAGAGGGGACATTACAACCAACCTTGAAGTGCAGGTAGGATGATAACCAATATCATTTTGATAAAATTCTCGAATATTGATACATAGAATCAAGATCAATTCATTTTAGATTGATCTTTATAGGCATCAAATAACTTCACAAACTAGCACTTAAATTGTGTTAACCTGAGTATTGTTGACATAAATTACATGAGTTGTGTTAGAGTTTGATTTATAGGAGCTTGTATCATGTTCTTCAGTTTTTATCTTTTAGCCATCTTTCATAAATATTTCTTTTTCTTGCTTATCTGATTTATGGAGAAACTTTGAGTCTCTTTTTAGTTTTTGAACTCAGAAGATAGTGCCTTTTTATGAAATCAAAACTTTAAATAATGTATAAGTGAAAAATGCAATCTGAATTCTCTAAAATCCATGCATTACTTTTCTTGAACCAAGACAAGAGCTATTTTTTCAAAATATATTTATTTGCTGTTACAATTATGCTTGAGATCATTATGGAGTCATGGACATTACTTTTGGCTATACGCATGAACAATAGTAAAAATTCTTGCACATTAAATTCAGGGAAGGCACCAATTCAGAATTACCTGCTATAGCAACTGGTTCTCATACTGATGCTATTCCGTACTCGGGGAAGTATGATGGAGTTGTTGGGGTTTTGGGTGCTATTGAGGCTATCAATGTGCTAAGAAGGTCTGTGGCACTTGCTCCTGTTCCTTCCAAATTTTGTATATTCAGATTACATTTATGAATATGACTGTATTTATCTTTCGTTGAGTATAATTTATTTTTCTCCTATTATTGTGTTCACATTAATTCTTTATTCTATCAATTCATAAATTTTTCTTTGCAAAGATAAATTGTGTTTAGACACTTGATTCTAGGGTTCGACCCAAAGAGATGCTTCTTATTGTTTTAGTTTGTATTGTTTTAATCTATGCAGATTAGGTTTCAACCCAAATAGATCACTGGAGGTGATTATGTTCACTTCTGAGGAGCCTACACGTTTTGGAATAAGCTGCCTTGGAAGGTCAGTTCTTTTTATTACCAACTTGTGGACTACTTTTCATTTTGCTTTTAGCATATTTTGAACTGTGGATAGAAGTAAACTCTCTTTAACAATAAGTTTCATCACTTTCATCATTTCATACCATTCATTCTTCCAGTTTTATGTGAAAAGTATATGTCTGTCACTTAGTGTGAAACAATGCAATGCTCAATTAGAGAATGTGATTGGAAAGGAAGGTAAAAGGGAAAAAGAAAAAAAAAACAGTTGATACTCATTTTTTGTCATTTCTCACATAATGGTTCTTTCTGCAGCCGGTTATTGGCAGGTAGCACAACACTCTTGGAAACACTGAAAGGGTTAGCTGACAATCAGAATATATCATTTGCAGAAGCTGCAAAGGCTGCAGGATATCATGGAGCTCTAGGACACTCAGATGGTGTTTCACTAGAAAAAGGTGCTTACTCTGGATTTGTGGAGCTGCATATTGAGCAAGGCCCCCTTCTTGAGGAAGAAGGTATCTATTCTGGACCATGACATGAGAAGTCCTTCTGCTGTTGCATGTTTCTTCATGTTCTAAATTTTTAAGACTCTTGTTTACCTTAAAATCCTAACCAATTGTAATCTAATGTCCTAGAATAGTAAGCCCCTTTGGATTTTGTCCCATGAAATAGTGGTATTGTGCTGAATGTAAGGCTGTATGCAAAGAACTTAACATTGCAGTTCAACAGAATCTTGTAACTATGTGCACAGGCCTTTTTCTTTGTAAGGAAATAATGATCTGAAAGTGTTAGTCCTTGTGAAGGTCTTCTTCACCTTATAGAAGAATGACATCTTTCTTTCATCCAAACATGCCTAGTGGAGGTAGCAAGCACCTTGGAACTTTAAACAACATTGGTATAGATAATGGGAGGTTTGCAAGGAAATGTATTTCTTGAACTCTTTAGGGACCAATCTGGAACCCTAGATTTATAACTGCTGTATTGGGACAGCTAGATCTTGTTGCTTCTAGTTGAGATTGTGTAAACAACCAGCCTCATCAATTTTGTGGCCACCTCTTGTAGAGTTTCAGCCTTGGATGGTAAGAGAAGACTGTCTAAATTATGATCTCCAAGGATAACTTTATCACTCGCCTTATCTTAGGTTAGTCTTTTCATACATTATCAGGTCTGACATTGGGTATTATATAACAGTTGATACCATAAAGTTATAAACTTTCTTGCTGTTATATATACTCCATGCTAATGTTTCTTATGCATCCTTTGGGGTGGCTTTTGTAGCTTGGGTTGAATTCTATTGTGATTTCTTGGTATTTAGTTTTCACAGTTGTTCCTTCAAGTTTCTATGGTAAAATCTATTTATTTCTTTTTTAGGGTTTTTTCTTAAGATGTCCTCTCACTGGTGGCATCTTACTAATTAATTCTGTGCAGTCAGATGGGCATGGTATGGTCATTCATGGATATGATTTTGTTCTTTCTGTAGTTTAATCATATCATATCACTTTTCTGAAATGCAGGTATTCCTATTGGTATTGTGACAGCGATTGCTGCACCTGCAAGCATTAGAGTTGACTTCATAGGCAACGGAGGCCATGCTGGAGCTGTGCTAATGCCTCACAGGTTGAATCTTAATTTATGATAGTCCATTTATCTTCTGGAAGATATGATTTGTATAAAGAACAATGGGTGTTTTCCCTAGTTAAGTTCATTTTTTGTTTAAACTAGTCAATGAGTTTCCTTAATACAGCAACTGATTGACTTCTTATTTTATGTCATTACATTAACTTTTTAAACCAGTGAAGCATCTCTTTAGTTCCATGTAACTTATTGTTGCACTTTGGGTTTTTGGTTTTTTTTGCACATCCTAAGTGTATGTGATGGTGAAGGCATGTTTATTTGATAGAGGAAGCATAAGTTCAAATCTAGAGAGGGGTAGGACCTATACACCTCTTTAAATAATTTATAAGACTAATCGAAAAACAATCCTTTTTGGGCTTCCACAACATATATCTTATAGAGAAAATGGCGCCTTGCTAGTTAGTGACCTAAAAGGCAACCTTTACCTTCACCTTTTGCTTGGCTTGATCATAAGATGAATCTTAGTTAAGTTGTATTTGAGTTTGCTCAACTATATCTCCTTTTCATAGATTGAGAGGTAGATAACTACAATAAGCATTAGAATGCCAGCTTTGCATTAGTTCTAGCTGTTATTCCATAGAGTTTTGGAATGACGGGATGGGAGGATGGGTTTAGGGGAAGGAAATTTTTTTTTAAAAGTTTGTGGATGATGGGGGATCACAGTGCAATTGCAAATAATATAATATTTGAAAAATAAATTATAAAAGTTGTAAAATAAATTGCAGTTTATCATTTATGTAAACTCAATCAATTGAACCTATATTGAAAGTTCTGAAAATCAATATATTCAATTTCATGATTTTGTCAAGTTTGCAATAATAATACAAAGTTTCAAGTACAATGGCCAGTGCCTAAGTGAACTACTTGTTCACAACAAATATCGTCGTGTACTCCTCATTGCTAAAACTACTAGACTCATCTAGCTCTTGTGATTGGACAACCAGGCTTGTTTGTGGAACAGGATCCTCATTAATCTACATTGATTCATCTGGGTCTGCATCCTACTACATTGCTAGACTCTCCTTGTACTCAATCAATCATGTAGTGAATGAGACGTAAGCAACTATGTACAACCACAAGCTTCTCCACTCTTCTAGAGGTAATCTTATTGCTCTTGATGGGTGGATGGAGTTTTATATAGACCAACTACTTTTTGTAGTAGAGGAAATACAAACTTATGGTAAGAGGAAAACGGTTAGTGTGATTATCATTGAAGGAGGTCCATCGAAGGTCACCATGTTAATGGATTCTCTTATGCACAAATATCCCTATCTATCTTAGTCATACTTACTTATCCCTTGAGTGTGGAAAATCTGGTTCACTCGTACATGCGTAGCTAACAACTATAGAGATCACACATAACATATCTAGAGCCTAGCACTCAACTCCAAAGAATATCTACAATAGTCATAGAGTCCACTAGTCAGCTCCAAAGACATACTTCATAGTCAATCAACTCCAATAATGAGAATTCAGATCCAACTTGCCTCCCTAATGCCAAGAAAGACAAGAAGCTTGAGGAAGATATACAAAAATGTAAGGTATGATGAATTAGATGAAATCTGAATTTTACCTTGTTTTCTCATTGTGATCCTGTACATTTTGAAGAAGCTGTAAAAGAAGAGAAATGGCGTGAGGCCATGGATGAGGAGATAGATGCAATAGAAAGAATTAGCATATGTGATCTGATTGATTTACATATGGATAAACAAGTGATTGGAGTTAAGTGGGTCCATAAGACCAAGATCAATGCTAAAGGAAGAATTGAAAGGCATAAAGCAAGGCTGGTCGTGAAAGGATACAAACGACAACCTAGAAGAGATTATGATGAGATATATGCTCTCGTAAAAAGAATGGAAATCCTACAGACAATCTTAGCAATAGCAGGCCAACACAAGTGGAAGGTGTAGCAAATGGATGTGAAGTTTTCCTTCCTAAATGGAAAGTTAAAGGAAGAAGTATATGTTGAACAACCATTTGGCTATGAAGTTCTAGGACAAGACAATAAAGTGCACAGGTTGAAGAAAGCATTCTATGGATTGAAACAAGCACCTCGAGAATGGTATAATAGAATTGACTCACCTTTGTTGAGCAATGACTTTAGCAAAAACAACAACGAGCCCACACTCTACATCAAGGCAATCATGGTGAGATTTTTGATAAGCACATGGTGATACTGAGAGGGGGGGTGAATCAGTATCTAATAATCTTTTACTTTTCAAATTCAATTAATTACATCAACTACACATATGTAAGATTTAGCAATTAAGTTCACAATGAGAACACACAATTTATGTGGAAACCCTTTGAAAGCTACCTCTCTCTTTGATGGTTTATTTCCAATCCTCATTTTGTAGGCAGTCAGGCTGCCATGCAAATCATCCTTGGTAAATATATCCAATTCTCTCATTTCTTCAATTGTGGAGATTTTAGGATCAAACCTCATAGGTAGAGATCTCAATATCTTTTGTACAATAGTTGATTCATAGATTTTTTCACCAAGTCCCACCATGCTGTTAACAATTTTGTCGACTTGATGAAAGCATTTAGCCATGTTATCTTCTTCTTTCATTCTAAGGCTTTCAAATCTTTCCTTGTGGGTTTGAAGCTTAGCCTTTTCACTTTTGCATCCCCTTCATAAATGCTATTTAGCTTATCCCATATTTCCTTTGTAGTTTTGCAATGCATCACCTTTATGAATTCAAATTTTGTTGATCCACATAATATGGCATTCATAGCTGTTGAACTATTTTCACTTTCTCTTTTAGCATCTCCATCCATAAGGCGAGTTGTAGGTATAGTATATCCATATTCCACAGATTGCCAGATGTCATATCCCAAAGCACTAAGATATGTCTTCATTCTTAAGCTCCAAAAAGCATAATTAGTTCCATCAAACAACAGTGCCCTGTTTGATGAGAATCCATAAAATTCTTGCCCTAGCCATTAGTGCTCTCCTCAAATCTACCTTCTAGCTGTTAGGCTAACTTCGAAGGAACCCACTTTGATACCAATTGATGGCCACACAGTGATACTGAGAAGGGGGTGGGTGAATCAATATCTAATAATCTTTTACTTTTCAAATTCAATTAATTACATTAACTACACATATGCAAGATCTAGCAATTAAGTACAAAATGAGAACACACGATTTACGTGGAAACCCTTTTGGGAGAAAACCACGGCACAATATTGCTCTTTATATATATATCTTCTTTCTTCTTCTTGTAGGGTCCAACCTACTAGAGACTCCAATCTCTACTTGACAAAAATATAGGCTCCAACCTATTGGAGGCTTCAACCCCCACACAAACTGTGTTACACCCCGATTGTATAGCTACTATTGCATAGGGCAATTGATTGTAATGATTGAATCAATGAGATGAATAAAACATGTTGTTTCTTGTTATCAATATGAATGTGCCTCCATTTAATGATTGTCTCATATAAATGTTAGTTCTATTGATGTTATTCTTGATGAATGTTGCATGCAAAGTATAGAGTAATGTTTATTCTAACTTTTGAGATGTTTTATGTATACTGTTATGTTGTGAACATATGACTCTCGTTAGCGTGTCATTGAATGCAGGTGTGCGAACCATTCCTCCAGGCAGAGGGGAAATATCACTCGGGAGAGGAGCTTGGTCGGGTAATTGGTAAAGAGAACCATCTGAGCATACACACACGTCCCTTAGATTGAGTAAGCTAAGTCAGTTTGTGTTGGTTATGGGTAAGTCATCCGTTGCATGTATGTTTGCATTAGGAGTCTTGTCTTCTTCTGTGTGCCTTATGAGTGATGTTTATCTATGTGTCTGTCTTGTGATATTACGATCATTATGATGGTAACGTAAATAGATGTAAGTGAAACGGAAGTGGACATATATACATGTATATAGTATATAGACATATCCATATGTATATACACATTGATACAAACGTATGTTGGCAGATGGATATGCTCATACGGATGCATCAATGTGTATACCTACACATATGTGTACATATAGGTGTATACAGGTATATACATGTATATATGCACACATCCTTTAATATGTGAATATTAATAATAATATTATTATTATTGCCTTTTAATTTACATATACACATGTATATATATATATATATATATATATATATATAGATATATATATTGAAAGTACGCTGATTGGCTCGCAATATATATATTCATGGAATATATATGTAAATATAAATACATTTATATATGTAAAAATATATATATTTAATATATATATAAATATATATTAATTAATTTGAAATGAATCAATATATCTCATAGTTAAGTGTTTAAATGAAGACTTTATTTCAAACTATGAAACCAAATGAATAAATCGATTAATGATTTATCAATCTTTTGATCTATGGGAACCGATTAAATAAATCAAATGGAAATATATCGACTCTTGGGTTTATGAAAATCAAATCAATGTCATTTTGAACTAAAGAGGAAATACAAATTTATCTCATACGCCATCTGACTTTGGCTAATCTGAAATATTTGAGTTTAATTCTGAAACGCCATTGGTGGAAGCCACGCTTGGTAAACTCATGCGTTGGAACGGGAAAAACGTACGAAATCATTGACCAAGTCTAGATTGGAATTCATGGATGATTTTATGTAGCCTGGAAAAGAGGCGATGTGTACAAAATTTGCAAGAGACTTTGTCTCACCTGTATGATTCACCCGCCATATTACGAATTTGGCGCCACCTCTGTAACATTATTCCTGTAGGTGTTGATCTGAGAATTCCACCATGTGCAATTGAATCATTCTTCATTTTGTTGTCCCAATTTGGAGGTCGACTCACCATTAAAATGCTGAGTATGAGCTTTGTTTGCTGACACCTTTAAGTTTGAAATAATCAAACACATAGAGGTGTCAATTCTCATGCCAATTTTGTAGGATTCTTTGAGTGGAAGTTCTCTATAAATAGGAGCTCAATTTCCCTCATTCGTATTATTATTCATCTTCATTTCTTCACTTGAGAATTTATTTCTATCTCTGCCGCCATTACTCTGTTTTTTGAGTTTAGCATTGTGAAAGCCATTTATGAGTTTAGCATTGTGAAAGCAATTTCTAAGTTGAGTTTATTATTCTGAGAGCACTTTCTGAGTTAATTACCTGAGACTAAGAGTTATTTTCTGTATGTGAACACTGAGATTCATTGAGCAATTCAATTGCTGTATTCTTCATCTTTGAGAGGGCAGATTCTACCCAAGGAATCTGTCATTTACTTGAGAGAATATCTGAGAGGAAAGTGGGGAAATCAACATTCATTGAAGAGCTGGAATAAGGTTTGGAATAGCAGCTCTGTCATCTTGTTTGGGAAAAGCGTAATTAGGCATGAGATATTCTTCTACTATCTGTTCTAGTTATTCATTTAACACTTCCTGATTGGTATTATCCGTCTATGAATAGAAAAGAGTTATTTCCTAAATGTTTTCTACAGTCTGGGCATAGAAAGAGAATTGTTTCCTGAACTGCATTTCTGTTGTGTATAGAAAGTGAGTTGTTTTTATGAATTGCATATCTGCTTACACCTAGGGAGTAAATTGTATAAAGAACAAAGATGCATACTTGTGTGAATTGCATTAATTGTATGATCTCCATATAAGGAGAATATGGCTGTAATAGTTACTATATACTAGGACCGAGATGAGGACAGGAGTCAAATAAATTCTGTCAGCTTAAGTTATTAGGTTAACTGAGATAAGCTTGAGTTACTCCTAGGATAAAGATTTCCAGTATAAGAGGGGAATTTGTAAGTTACTTGTTATGCTGTTTCATTTCTAGTAGTTTAGTTTGTTGTAGGATGTCTGGGGTGACGGATTCACCCATTGAAGGACAAAACCTACGTGTAGTGTAAGGAAGCCTTAAGTCAAATCGACCTTGACTAGTTCATGTGATAGATGACTTCATTCAAAGTACTAAATGAGAATACTTTGGCCAAGTAGTGAAATGTACAACATCCACTTAGATGTGAGTTAGTTGAGACTACACCGTTATTCATCGTGATCCCGTATTACATACTAGTTCGAGAGTTGCCGGATGCACATGACCTAGTTATGTAGGACACAACACTATGCTCAGTTGGTAATCGTTAACGGATACCCTACCTATCTCTTCGTTCGAAGGGAGGGCCATCTATTGAATAATGGATGTGCGGGAGACTGCAATATAAGTCTGTGGTTGGTGGAAAAGTGCCCGAGTGATGTTTCTCCTCCACAACAAGTGGCCGATGTACCAAGATTTGAAAGGACGGACTCCTAGACCTTCTTACTACTATTTGTTCAAAAGCTTACGAGCTATGTATGTATCTTGTGCTTTATTACTTTGTTGATTTCTTTGAAAAGAAAAAGGTTAAAAGTTGAATTATGTTGTAACATGTTTTCAAATTGAAAGGAAATTTTTTATTGGAATGGCATTGTCTTTACTTATTGCTGTTAAATTATGAAATTTTTATTTTACGTATGGGTTAGGTCATTACAAACTGAGCTTCAACCCAGCAAGAGGCTCCAACCTCTATTTGATAGGCTTCAACATATTTAATTCTTCAATGCTGATATGATGAACTCCTTCACCAAATATGATTCAAACACAAATCTAATCCAACTACAACTTCTCTTCCTTCTCAAATCTGAACACACACCATGCAATATCCTTGATCACATTTCACACAATAAACTTCTCTCCCAGATCTGATCACAAATTACAAGTCTGATCCAAACACAAATCTAATCCACACTCAAATATAAACCTTCCTTCCCAAATCTGATCACTATCATGTACCAATTTCTTTCACAAATCCGATCCAATCTATGCACCAATTCTTTTCACACAACTGATCATGGCATTATTTTCACATAATTTTCTGCCTTACCATCTGGTCAAATTCACTTTACAACCTGCTCTTACTCTTCACATATATTCATTACATATATTTGTATTTACCCTTCATACATGGTCAGCATCTCTTCTTAAAATAGATCTGAATTGCTTTTCATTTTCTGCCCCTTTATCTCTTTTCACTCTGCTCTTTTACACAGAAATATATCATTTGAATTCTTTCTTTCAAAACTTTCAAATCATTTACCTCTTATATGTCTTCAATGAGGGTAAGAGACATACCCTTTCACAATGTTTACCACCTTTGTCAATGGATGCTACTCTTGAAACAGATTGCTGTCCTTTCACAAGGAAGTCGCTGCTTTTTACAAATAAAATAGCATGCCTTTACAATATTTAATCGCTGCCTTTACAAGCATATCACACCTCTTAATTATCCTTCATAATTGCATCATATATTTGTTACTAATTAGTGCACATCTTCTATATGTATAATCTTTTTGCTTGGCGCTGCTCTTATATGAGGTTGGCCATCCGATTTGCAAGAAGTCAGTCCAGATTCCTAATAGAAGAAGTTGACCATCTTGTATCTTTTAATTTAAACTTTATCTCCTTAAGAGGAGTCGACCATTTGGTCATTTTAATTCTTTTACTTTATGTGCCAAAGGATATATGGGTCGGCCCATATAAATAGTGTCTTATTTTATCTTTCACATACTTCAACATTATGTTTGAATCTTTAATTTAAACATACCCATATCTCTAAATCAGTCACCAATTCCACAATCTCTTCAACGGTAAGGTGTAATGGATATATTTCGCTTTGCTCTCCAACGGGGATGTATAATGGTTAATTTCTTATTGTAATGGTCCACTCTTTACCTTGACATAAATGACAACACTTGACATTCTTGTCCATACATCTTTGGACAACTAATCCAATAATCTCCTCGACAAACTATTTGACATCAACAATCTTGTTCATGCATCTTGACATCAATGACAACATATTCCATCGATCTCCACATTAAACTCTTTGGCATCAATGATGACCTTGTCCACCTTTGACATCAATGACAACATTTCCAACAATTTTAATTTTTGTCATGTATGTAGTTATTTAACTTTCTCTTCTTTGTCAAGTTCAAAGAAGCGATGATGAGAGATTTTGAAATGATAGACTTAGGTTTGCTAAAATGTTTCCTTGACATTGAGGTAAAATAAATGGATCATGGTGTTTTTATTTCTCAAATGAAGTATGCCATAACTTTTTTGAAGAGGTGAACAAGATGTTGAATAAGTAGCTTGCACCATCACTAGCAATCACTGGTATGAAACTAAGGAAGATTGTATCAACAATGTAAACCGAACCTTGTACAAGAGTATGTTTGGAAGATTAATATATTTAACAACATCCGGGCTTAATATAGTATATGTAATAAGCTTGATTTCTATATTTATGGAGATATCAAAGGATACACATTGGCAAGTAGGTAAGAGAATCCTGAGATATGTCAATGACACTAAGGGTAATGGTGTTTTGTATATTGCATCAACTGAGTTTGGGCTGGTTGGATATATTGATAGTGATTGGGTAGGCAGTGTAAATTACAGGAAGAGCACATTGGGATATGTGTTCCATATGTGTTCCATTTGGACTTAGGAGCCATTTTATTGGTATCCAAGAAACAACCCATATTTTCACTTTCCACATTAGAAGTTGAGTAATCATAGTGAATGTAACAACATGTTAGGCTATTTGGCTTAAGAGGATCTTGGTAGATTTGAAGGAGAAACAAGAAGATGCTACAACCATATATTGTGACAATTTATCATCAATAGCCTTGACAAGGAACCTAGTTTTTCATGGAGGAAGCAAGCGTATTGAGATTTGCTATCATTTCATAAGGGAGCTCATAGCACATGGAAAAATTGAAGTTCAGTTTGTAGATCTAAGTAGTATCTTGTAGATATTTTCAACAAGTGTTTTCAATAAGCCACTCTCAAGAAATAGTTTTGAATGCCTAAGAAGCAATTGGGGCCTCATGGATAGAGTGGCAACAAATTTGGAGCCTTCGTAGTTAGCTCTGAAAGTCACACGTAGTTAACTCTAGAAAACTTTGGAATGTTAGCTCTGGAGGTCATATATAATAACTTTGGAAATGTACAGTTAGCTTCGAAAATATACAATAAGCATAAAAGAGACTCAAGATTAAGGGGGAGTGTTGGAAATGCCCAACCTTGAGTTAGAGAAATAAATTTTTGATATGTCCTTTATCCTACTCAATATTAAAGTAATGTTTTATATTGTAATGGTCAATTAGCTTTTAGGATAAACTTTAGGAATCTTCTTTATTAAAGTCCTGTTGACTTTAGATATTTTTCCTATTAGTTGTCATCCTTATTCTTTGTGGATAAGATATTTGCAAGGTTGCCAAGAGATCAAAATTGGTATTCGTACGGGAGACTAGTACCAGTACCGGTACGTCTATTTTTGAAAAATAGGAGACTGGGGTACTTGGAGATGCCATTTTTTTAATATAATTTAATAATAAATTTGGTACATTAAAACTAAAATTATCATGACATTGAACTTTCAAAACAAGAACACTGGTAAAGTTTCAACACACAAATGCCATTGTGTCAAAGAGTCAAAAGAGTTCATAGCTCATACTACATATTTGATATTAGTTAATACATATTGAAAGTTCAGAAATGGTGGTAGCCTGATAGGTTGACACACAAACAAAAAACAAAAATCAGAAATCATAAATCTATTGTCTACACTTCTATGTCATCCATATCTAGGTCCTTAGTGATGATGCTCTCCAAATAGTCATCACTCTCAAGATTAGGTTCCTTTGTTGGTAGTAGAAGTGGGGGTAAATCATTGAGGCCATATGGTTCAACCACTTCATCCACCATGGCTGCAACATCTCCATCGAGTTAAATTTGGTCCCATTTTGCTGAAGGACCCCTCGTATCCAGCCTCTACATGAGAGAGAAGGCGAAGTGAACTATGAATGTATACCAGGTTCTCTGCTCTCTTTGACCCTAATCGGTTCTTTAGTGAATGAATAAAACCATAAGTACTCCAATTTCTCTCACAAGATGAAGAGCTGGCTACTTGCGAGAGAAATCTTATTGCAAATGATTGCAATTCAAGGGTTTCGCCTCCATGGTTCCACCACCACTCTATAGGGTCTTTCTTTGCATGCATATCATATAAAGCTTCCACGGAAGAAAAAATGCCATGCCCACTTGAAAACTTATTCCATTGAGTCCTCATAATTGAAGCATCCTCACCTTGGACATAAATCTTTTTATTGCAGCCTAAAATCCCTTCATTACATCTCTATCCTCATATGGATCCCTTTTGTTGGTTACTTGTATGTCATACCATTTAGGATTTAAGGCATAGGAAACACAATGAAGGGGTGTGTTAAGTTTGTTCCATCTTCCATATATCTTTTCTTATATCAAAGGATATAGAGAAAGATCTCTTGCATCTATTGTTTTTTTAACTCTTTCACACATGGAATCAATTTCTTCATAAATCTCTCCTAAACATGGTTTGTCTGAATTTGTAATTTTGATCACCTCACATATGGGCTTAATAAAGTCCACAACAAATTTAACATCAGCCCAAAAATGGTCATCAAGGACCATACCTCTCACCTCAGCTGTAGTGTATGATGTAGATTGTCTCTAAGTTGCCCATGCATCACTAACTACTGTGGAACACAGAGATCCTTTGACTTCACAAAGATGCTCAAGAAGAATACAATAAGAAGCAAACCTTGTATCAACAGGTTTGAGAAGTTCCACTTTGGCAAATTTTCAATAAATGGCTTGTGTGTGGTGATGGTTACATATAAACATTTGTATTTTTTTGCCATTTTCAATTAGATTTGAAATTCATCAGAACTTGCGAATATCTTTGAGTGTATTATTTAATGAATGCACACAGCATGGTGTCCAAAATATATGCTTGTATTCTTTTTGCACCAACATGCCCGCTGCTTTACAAACGGGGGAAACATCTGTAACAACTTGGACTACATGTGATGCCCCCACCTCTTCAATGTCGTCACATAGCTGGTTATGAAGAAATTCTGCATTTTTTCTTGTCCTGAACAATCTATTGCCTTCAAAAAATAAGGCCCTTTGTTGCATGGTATCATGATATTAAGTAGTGGACAATTTCTAGCATCTGTCCACCCATCCATTTGAATACTGCATCCTTCTGTAGACCACTATTTTCATTGTTGTAGTTTGTTTCTCTAATTGAATTTTTTCTTTATCAATTAGATTAGTGTGAATCTTTTCATACCCAGGTGGTTTATACCTAGCTGGTTCATTATTGATAGCTTGGACCACCTCTTCGTAGAAAGGTGAGTGAGCAACATTAAATGGTATTCCATTTGCATAAAAGAAGCATGTAATCACTGCATCAACTGCTTCTCAACTTTGCACATCAAATAATCTTCCAATGGGGTTTGAGCTGCCAATGTGTAGTGTCTTGCGAGAATATTCTACCGCTACATCTTTTGTTGTCATATGAACATCTCTTGTAATGTCCCCTTCTAGCTAGACATTGATACATCTGCATGATTAGCCTATCAGTGGCCCTCGTAGGCTAATAGGGCATGTTTAGAGGGTCTTCTTGGCAGATACCTTGTTGGCAGTTGGCTTCTTTTGGGATTTAGTATTCATATGGAGGTGTTCTAATGATTAATTGATATGTGTTGGCGTTTAAATTCGCACCTCTGGAATGCGGATTTGAAAACGGACAGCTATGCACAGATAAACTGCTCTTCAAATTAGGAGGGGAAGCTCCCTCTTGCTGATGGTGTTTGAAAGAAAGTAAACTAAAACTAAGTTGCCTATCTTTTTGATCAGCTTAGAGCACAAGGTTTTTTAAACACAAACGCCGCAGCTGAGATTTTCTGATATAAGAAGTTCAACTACGACTAACTTAAACTAAAGACGTTCCTAACCTCTCAAGTAATAGCAGAGCAAGAGAAGTTAGAAATTAACAAGGTAGATTTTCTGACAAAAATACTTCGATAATCTCTCTTTCAACGAACACCTACACACTTCACTGCAAGCTGAAATAAAGATCATAAAAGTAGAACATAGATAACTGAAATCTGAGATTTTGGACCAAGGCAAAAGAGGCTCATGATTTTATTACTCAAATCTCTGAAACAAAGCTCACTTCTAACATGCCTTGAACAAGAAATTGCAGCTAAGGAGGCTTGCAAACTTATTCTTAACACAATAGAAAACAGCAATCTCACTAACTCCTTGTTGGCTAAAAAGGCTCAACAATTTGCTTATCACAACACAAATGAACAATACTTGAGCAACAAATAGAAGGCACAATAGGCTCAGCGTTTTGTTCTCACTAGCACGGTTAAAAAAAACTAAATGACCAAAGGCTCTTATTTATAGAGAAGCAGAGGAGTAGGGAACCCTAAAATCTCCTTGCTTTCACAATCTAGGGCTTGCTTAGCAAGCAAGCTTTATTACTAAATCTAGAAAGATAAAACCCTAGAAAGCAGAAAAAGCGGAAATGCCAACTATTACATCTTATCTTCTTTCTATCCTCAAAGAATGGATAAGGATTATTCCAAGAATAGAAAGAAAGAAAGCTTCTAGAAGAAAGCTGCTTTAAAGCTCGATCACATCCGCTAGGAAGTTAGGTGTCTCGGTTCGGTGCATCTATGCCATCAACAGCAAAACACCACTTTTCAAGAATATCTTCAGCATCTGCAATAGATCTCGAAATCTTCGACCCTCATTGGCGGCTTTGATCGAACTTTGTGACATCAATGAAATATGGCCTATCCTTCCCAACCGATGCAATTGTGAACAACACTCTGGAACTGATTTTGCACCTCCTCAGCCGCGTAGGAACCATCTTCAAGACTGTACTGAGAGGGGATCTCTATGTGAATGATAAAGAAGAGCTTCAACCACCCTTTGTCTGTAGACGATGAATTCTTCAGATATCCTCTCATAGGTTTTAACTTTGAAAACGTGACGCTCCCTCCAGGCAAGGATTTGTTTCTTGTGTTCTCTGGAAACTGCTGAACTGTAAGCCGTGTCTAAAATCAGCAATGATAATCTCATGTCTCGGTTTTACTTCAGCCTAGTGTCTGTTCAAATCCTTGGATACCTTGACGTAGCTTATGAGCGCCTTCCCTTAACTGGAACATCTGTGCCAAGATCTCCCTTCCTCTGATAATGAAACTCTCGATCCACTCCTGAGTCTCTTTCCCACATATGACCAGCTGTCTTAACTGATGGTGATCAGCTGGTGTCTCCAAGACCTGGGGCAGCAACTAGGTTGTTTGTGAAGAACCATGGACAAGGTTAGAAATGAAAAGCCTGAGCTGCTGATTTTCAGCCTTGAGGGCTGCCTTGTCTTCCCCATCTTTAAGCACTCTTTCTTGAAGGTTTTCGGATACAACTTTGAAGAGACTCAAATCTCCATGTCTGGTATTTCTACCGAGATTAGCCCATGATGAAATCATCCATATTCACCTCATCCCTGTTCTTGTCTTCTGGGGGCACTGCAATCTCCATGACTATCTCGTTATCGGGATTCCTATCAAAGTGAACTTGCTTCTTTGCCTTCTTCTTAGGAGGTTCCTGATAGATGTTATCGAAATCAACACTCACTTGATATGAAGGCCTTCTCCTAACCCTTCCTAAGGAGTTCTCAAGCCAAGACACAGTAGTATCTTTACTAACTTCTTCAGGAGGTGCTGCTGCGATCTCTTCATCATCTTCGATATCAAGATCAATGTGAATCGGTGTAGAACCTGTCAAAGGTACAAAAACATGTGTTGAAGGTGGCTCCTCTGCTTCATTTTGAGGTACGGGTTCGTTAGGAGGAACTTCTGAATCAACTGTAGGCTGCTCCTGTATGACTATGCCTGAGAAATCCAACCTTCTTTTTACACTTTTATTTGATCTACAACCTTTGACGCCATCTTGAGACTGACTTTTACCCTTTCCCTTCGACTGTGCTCTGGAAGAAGAGGGAATTATCCTTGGTGGCTCTGCTACTGGAATGGAGTTCTTCCTTTTAAGCACTAAGAAAACCTTACTATGCTCAATGACTTTGTTCTGTCTTCAACTGAAAGAGATTCTTTGTTTGCCCAATTAACTTGTGGTAGAGGCTGATCCTCGATTCGTTTTTGAGTGTACATCGGGAGAAGCACATCTTCATCATCATCTGATAGCCCTTCTATATCTTCATTTAAGCAGTCTTTCATCTGATGGAGAGTTAGCCTGCTGTAACTACGCCTTCGCACTTCAAACTCATCTGCACAGTTAGCCCAAAAATCTTCAAGCGCGGCTATGTGATTATAGTTCTCCAATCGGCCAGCGTAGACACCATGAGGATCAAATGATCTCTCTTCTGTAGGATTTGAGGCCGAATTTATCTAACTCTTCTCCAATTGTCCTGGCATCTGCAGCAGTCTTGCATGTATAAATACCCAACCCTAATGGAAAGTGAAGAGAGGGTTTCTTTCTATTCCTCAAGACTGTGGTGGACACCGTGAGCTTGCCTCAAGAATTCCATGAAGATGACCTCATCTGACGGATACCTTGGCAAATATGAGCGGGGCACCTGAATAACCATAGACCCGATAGGTAAAGGTAGGAAACTGATAAAAACCAATCCGCCCATTCGCCATTGCTGCCCGGCAACTGAAGAGATGCGGACGTGCAATTCGTTGTCTAAGTCTCCGCACTGTGTACATCAAAATGCCTCGTTCACCCCTTTGTAGTGGTGCAACGACTTTGTAATTCCAATTGGGGATAGTAGTTATATATGTGTTGGCTCAATGATCCCTTGGTGTTCAACCCTCTGAATTGACCTTGATAGGCCACCAGGTAGATTAGGTATGACACCATGTGGAATACATGAAACTGGAAGTATTCTGTTATTTGCTGATGTAGGCAGTCACTAATCAAAGTAGGCCAATCATAGAATTCGGTTTCTTCATGATGTGAGGTGTATATAAAACATCCAAGGTTGGAACTTGGTGGCATCTTTGAGCCAGTGACCCTGTTGAGCAAAGTGATGATGATGGCAACCTCGTCCTTGAACTCCCCTCGCCCGACATTCTTGGGCAATGTTTTATGTTTTTCTTTCATCCATCTCTATGCAATCTTCTTGCTATATTTATCTTTATGCATATTCCACATCCTTTCGCATTCATCCTTTGAAAGAGTTACGCTTTCAGGCCACGGGGGAATGGAAAAACACCTTTCGACCATATAAGGCTTTAGACTGCAAATCAATCTACCGTCTGCTGACTGGATCTCCCTAGTAGCCGGGTTGTAATGCTTAATGCAAGCGATTACGAACTCAAGGCTCTGAACTGATATAGGAATTGACGCTGCTGCGAGGAGTCCAGAATGTCCCAGGTTCTTGATTGAAGTGTTGCCTGCTCTCTCCAAGGCATGTAGATCGAACATCGGCTTGACATGATGCAAGTCTATCTCAGCTGCTTTGATATAATTGTGAAAGAGAACTGATTCGGACTTGAAAACATTAGGAGTGTACTCCATTTCGGAAAACTCGAAGAATGACTGTAAACTCGCCTTGGTTCAGACAAGTCTTGAACAATTTCTATTTTTAGAATGCTGATTTTTGTGCTCCAATGGACAAATTTTTGAGAAATTTTTCTGAGATATGGGTTTTGTTCAGAATATCGATGCAAGACAACCCAGATCGTCCGTTTTTGAAAATTTTGAATTTTGCCTGAAAAAGCAGCAAACCCTAATTTCTTCAAATTTTCCGAAAAAGGCAGCATCCGGTTTTGTTCAGAACAAAGATAGAAATGGACCCAGAGTTGATTGGATTTGCAAAACCCTGACGTTTGATCAAAAAAGCAGCCAACCCTAGATTTTGAACTTTCTTGAAAAAAAGCTGCGATATGGGTTTTCTTGAAGCGATTGGAAAAGACCCGAGATGGTTGAAATTTGAATGCTGCTTGAGGTTTTCATTGACATGCAAAATAAAAGCACTTGCTGCAACTTGATGAAGTTCTTGAAAAATTCTTAGAAGATTGAGGCAAAAGACCCAGATGAGAAAAATTGAGAGCCTTGGCCTTGAAAAATTTGATCTTGGAACAAAAAGCTTGAAAAAGCAAGGGTTTATGCTTGCTGATTTGAAAAATCTGATGTAAAACCAGCAAGGATGGATTCTTGAATCACAAAAATTCTTCAAACTTGCTGCTCCAACTTTCTCCTCTGGATGCTACCTACAAAAATAATGAAAATTACATGAAAGAATGATGTTAAATAGACTTAGGGCTTTGGTTAGGTTTTGCTTTCTTTGCTTTTATTTCCAAAACCCTAAAACTCATTTCTGAACTTGGACGCCATTCTCCACTTGCAAATTTTGAAAATTTTGAAAACCTCAAAAATTTCTCTAAGGCATGAGAATTTGGGTGCCCTTCTTCACCAGGGGCGCCTACTTTATCCAGTGTTAGCCAAAAATTTAACATTTTCAACTTTCCTTCATTTTGACATGCTACTTCGCCTCTGATTTCCCGTTGACAGATTGATCCGACAGGCGAGCTGAAGGTTTCACGGCGGATCCTGACTGATTCTAAGAAAGAAGTTCTGGAGGCACCTCTGGCAAAATCTTTCATTTCGACCTCCGAATTCATGAGTGCCTTTACCTTCCAGGTGCGCCCATTTCACCCAGAGATAGCCATTTTTCTGATCTTCAAATTTCTTCATTAAATCCTCTTCTATAGACGATCTCGTTGGATCTGGAGCTCCGGGCGTCGGATTGACTGAAGAGTATGCTCATCGCGAAGCTGACGAAAAATGAAGAGGGGTCTTTTGGGATGAACTTCATCAAATAATGATTTTAAGGACCCCAAAAGTTTGGGCGCCTTTCTTGACTGGGGGCGCCCACTTTCACCAGAGTTAGCTTTATTTTTGATTTTCTGTGTTTGCTTCTGAATTTTGGTTCTCAGCCTTTGTCGGACCCCACTTTTAGCTCTTCGTATTTGGTGATTGCGAACTCCGATTGACGTGTTGAGTGTCTCACTGGAAAGCTGGATCAACTGCGAAGAGATTTCGTTAGACACACATCTGCAAGTTCATTCATTTGGGCCCTTGAAAACTTGGGCGCCCTTCTTCACCTGGGGCGCCCATTCTTCCCAGACTTAACCATTTTTCATAATTTTCAACTTCAAGTTTGAAACCTTCACTCTGAACCTTCGTCTTTGATTCGAATTTGCTGGAAGACGACCAGTTGAAAATGTTGACGAAGACAGGCATCGCGAAGCTGGGCGGAATCTAAAAAGATTGAGCATACTTTTGGATCATGGTTGTTGAATTTACCCCTCCAAAAAGTTGGGCGCCCTTCTTCACCTGGGGCGCCCAGAATTTCAACACTTAGTCAATTTTGTAATCTTTTCCAAATTCTTCACGTTGACTTCAGTTTGAAACCTCCCGTTCGGCGCTGAATTCAGGATGACTGAGTAAACTGATAACTGCACTGCTGGATCAATCATGGAGCTGGCAGAGAACTAAACAAGTTTGACTGAAGGTGAAAACCCTAAATCTGACATTTGATGCCCTAAAAAGGTGGGCGCCTTTCTTCAACTGGGGCGCCCAAAACTTGCCAGTGTTAGAAAATTTTCATGAATTTTCAATTTTCTTTCTCGTTCTTCGTGCATGTTCATCATTTCATCTTCTGTCGAATACCTCGAACGTTGGATCTAACGCCTGGTAGCCGACTGATCTCCATTGATGACCTTGGAGCTCCAGAATGCTTCAGAAAAAGTAGAATAGACCCACTAGGGAAAAACTGACCATTTCGAGATTTTGACTGCACCAGTTTGATGCGGACGCATTTTGAGCCAATCAAAATCAGTTTGGACCCTGTCGGACCAACTTTCTATTTTTAGAAAATTTTGCCAATATGTGTTTCAAAAGAAACCCAGAAAAACCCAGAAAACATTACTAATTTTAGAAAAATTCTAAAAATAGCAATTTTCCTAAAATTTAGGGATGAAAAACTGAGATCTGGGTTTTGTAGATTAAGCTGCTCTTAGCAGACCCAGATCGTCAAAAATTGAAAATTTTGCGTTTTAACCTCTCATGCAAGACATGCACACCCAAATTTTGACCTTTTTGACTGATTTGACAAGACTTTTACTCATTTCTTCAAAATATCTAAGTGTAACAAAAATTTTAATTTTGGGGTACAACAATATGTTTCTATTTTTAGAAACCTCATGTTATAAGTTGATGCTATATTTGCACTTTATGTTATGAGTTATTATTTTACTATAAAGTGCAAATGTAAATTATAAAATAAAAATAATAATAAAATATTAAGATGCTTCTAGAAGGTGCCCTATTGAGGAGAAAGAAAAATATAAAAGAGGGTGTTGGCTGCCATTGTTATCATGCAGCATTTGACATCTACAATTTTATGAGCACTTGTGGAGCTAAGGTTTCTATAGTATATTGTCTTTGGAAACGATAACTCCCATTGATAGCATAACTGAGGAAGTGAAATATCTTCTGAAGGGTTGCAGCTGTTGGAGAGGTTAATTCAAACTTCAAATTAAGCAAAATTGGTGCCAAAGGCCAATTTTGGTACAAGTCGATTTGGTGCTTTGTTGGAGATCATTTGTGGCATTGAAATCTTCCTCATTTTGTCATCTTGGAGGTCGATTTGAATTGTGGAGAATTCTGATTTAAAAATCAGAAATTACAGTCAAAAGGGGGGACGCCATTGGAGGCTTGATTTTGCCTGTAGGAGCCCATTCTTGCATTGAACTTCACTCTAGCTTGGTGCATCCATTTCACAAGGTCAAGGCAATTATGTTTGAAGCTTAAGGAGGCTGGAAATGATTGGAGATTATTTTATTTTACCAATCTGATCAGAACAGGGACGATTTGCTTGAAGGGGTTGATTTGGCTTGGAGAGAGGCCATTTTGCTTGGATTTCGATTTCTTCATCAACCATCATCCTATGGGCCATCATATTACCAGGTTTCTCTATTAATCATTCATGATATCATCGCATATTAGGAGTTATATGTTGCAGCTGTAGGTGAACATTCTTATCAGCCATTATCATTTTTCAATATCATTGTAAATGCCAAGAGTCTTGGCCATTTTGTAATCAGCATTGTATTGAACAGTCATTTGCAATCAAGGAAAAATAAGTAGTTGCTCAATTATAGTTGTTATTGTGCATTTAAATATCATTTGTACTCAGCTTAATAATATGCATGCCAAGTGTTTGACAAAATGTCTCTTGGCTGTAGCTGCATTTTATACATGTAGTTTCTCATCTATTTGCATCTAAAAATACAAAAAGTGATTGCATTGCACTTAGATACTTGTATAAACATTGTAGAAGTTATTTACAAGCTTTCAAATCAATTTGGCATTCATCATAAGCATCAATCAACATATTGAAACTTCAGACCAGCAAACTAGAACATTGCATACAAATTGTTTGACAAAATTACAAGGCAGCAAATTGAAGAAATAAGGGTTAGTTTGAGCAAGGCTCATTACATTTCTAGAAGACACATCCACCTTTTGGCTCTCTATTTTGATTTTGAGTTGCAACAGGTGCCCTTGTTGCTGAAGCATGAGAGCTCAAATTAGAAACTTTCCCATCAGCCCTTTCTTGATCCTTGACAGTGCCATATCGTTCTATCTCATTTACACAAGGATCAACACCTTTTCCAGGTATGTGAAGGAAATGAGTCCTCACCCTCGTGTAAGTGCCTAGCCATGATGTTTCACAAAACTTACATGTGATTGTGGCTGTTCCACTTGAACCCTTTGGTGCTGGAACATGATCGCAATACTTACACAATGGGTACAAGCCTTATTTTCCCCCACCTGACATTCTAAAACAAATAAAAAAAATATTAGATACTCAAAACCAAAATTGGATAAGTCAATGCCTAAGATACTAAAATGCGATTGTGAAGAGTATTGAAAATAGTGATATGAAACTAATAAAAATGTATGTAGACAATCACATAGGTTTCAACTATTGATGTTTTGGACACTTCTAGGAACCTTATTAGTCATTGAGATGGTGTTGAGCACTCCATTAGTGTTCATTGTTCAATAAGTTTTGGGAAAAAAGTCAATATAACATTTCAAAGGACATTTAGGTTGCTATTGGATCTTCCTCTCTTCCGCATGTTAATTGGTGCAAATGAAACATGGTAAGTAAAACGCCTACCATAGTCAAATAAAATTTTTTTTGGCACAAAATATCATCTTTCATTTGTAGGCTTTAGGCATCGAATATTATGCAGAGTGCAAAAATTTCATTGTTTTGGGACAATTGAGAAAAAAATGCAAGTATTTATAAAGATCCATTAGGAGTGAGGATTGTTTCAAATTAGTGATAATACCCCAAGAAATATCTTTTGAACAATCAAGTAGATTTTTGGGTCTATTTTTTGTAATTTTTTTGGCGGATTTTTTAACAAAATTTGTGGGTTTTAACAGTTAAAAATTGCCCAGGGTTTTACTTGTTGATGATAAATACAGCTTCGTACGATTCCTTCTAGCCTATCAAATTAAATGATAGCTTCCAGCTATTTAATTTATATGTTGTTATGAGAAGATGCGCCTTACTTCATTTAATTGTTTATCATATCTTGGCCGACTTGATAAGTGAATTATTTAATTTGTAATTATTCTCCTTGTGGCCAACCTTGTTCTTGAAGAGGTGCGACCTCTCCCAAGCAATGTATAAATACGAGATCATTTGTCCTCATTTAAACATCAAGCAAGTTCGATATTCATTCTATATTCAAGTGCGAATTATATCTTGAGCAGATTGCGATTTTCTCTAAGTGCGATTTCCTTCAAGAGCAGGTTGAAGTTATCTAAGAGTGCAGATTGTAATCTGTATGATTGCATCTAGAGTTGATGCTATTACTTGGCCTTGAGTTCGGCCTCATTGTACAAGAGAGTGTTGTTTCTTGAATAATATATAAGAGAGATTTTGTTGCTCGGTTTTTCTCCCCCAAGAGGAGGGTTTTCCCAGGGTATCTGCTGTGTTCTGTGTCTGATTTTTTAATTAATTTCTGTGCACATATTCTGATCACTAAATTTAACATGGTATCAGAGCGGGTTCAAGTGAAGGTTCTGATCAGATTTGTTTGAGACAAGGCAACCACAAGTCTCAGAAAAATGGCATTACTGGTGTTATATGGATCTTCATCATGAGTTTATGAAGCAGACTGTGTATATGGAGAATTTGCTAATTCATGGGATTCATATCGCGAATGTTGATAAATGTGTAAAGCGGAAACAAACAGGGCATCATCGTCTCAACTAGTGCGCCATGCAGAGTCAGCGCGGACACAAGCACCTCTCACCTGGCACGACGCAGATGTCGGAGCAATAGTGCAAGCCCTGTGGTTTCCTACATTCTACTCTTGCCGTCAACAATACTTGGCGTGATTTGGTGCCTTCTTTGACGGGGTCGGAATGCTTCTTCGACGGAGAGGGCTCTGATGTTTGCCTTCCCACAAAGGCCGGGGCGATGCTTCTCACTGCATCTTCGGATGTCGCAATCTGTCAAAAGGACAATTGCCCTAAGCCTGACCGTGTCACAGAAACTGTCGCATGCATTGACGGAATTAAAATTCTAATGACTTCAGAAATTAGTATTGGTTTGTCGGAAATAATTAAAGAAGTGTCCGCTGGTGTGCTCAGAAAAGTTGTGATTGCTCAGCTACATCACCTTCATTCTATATCCTCATAGACTGATTGTAAGCTAGAATCGATGGTGCTGGGATTATGTTGTGTATGTAAGTTCGAGACTGTGCCTAGTTTTGAGTGAGTACAATTTCAAATAATGCAAATGCAATAACATCATTTCTATGAAGATCTGTTCGTGACCTTGTCAGATTAGATGTAGTGGTAATAATTGGAGTATCGATGATAGAATATATACGGTTATGAGCATGGGTGTATTGCACAAGTGTGTGTTCTTTGAGGCAGTGTTTGTCATCAAAATGTAATCATGAGTATGGGAAGCATAAAGAAATTGTCTTGAGAAGGTTGGCAGAACCTTTGAATACTTGTTGATAATCCTGCTTGTAAGATGACTGTAACCTCAATGGATTTCAAGATTGCTAGCATTGTGTGTGCTCTGCATCTATCAGAGGAGATGCGTTTATGTAATAGCACTGAAAGTGGTAACACAACTCCAGGTCTAGCTCTTGGTGTTCTAACATATGAACAGATAAGTTTTCCTTGACTGTATCTTTGATTTCACCTCTAGGTTAAAATTCAGTTTGCTAAGTTGTGCAAATCTGACATTGGTTATATGTGTTTCACTGGGATAAGATGTGATGATGTGAATCATATTTTGTGTTGTCTGATCATCGAAGTTTATGCAGATTAGATGATGATCCTACACAATGTTCCATTCCCATGAAGATTTCAACTCCAATGCTATGTGATCAATTGCAATCAAAGTCAAAAGTTTGCTTTGAGAGCATGTTGTACCCAAAATAATTTTTTTTGGCATTCTGTATAAATTGAGCTAAATCTTGTTAAAATGCCATGTTAAGTTAGTTTTAGGTCAAACCAATCATAGAATCTTGGGGGGTTTCTGTCAAAGAACACACATGCAAAATTCTGAAAATTTGAAAATTAGGGTTTTTCGCCCTATTTTCAGGGAAACCCCCGAAAATAGGACCTTCCCGAAATGATTGAAAATGATTTTGATAGGATTAAAAGGCTTCACGATCACATTGGTCAAGTCAGAATCATCAAAAGACATGTTTTACTCTGGTGGGTCTATTTCTATTTTTAGGAACAAAGTTAGAACCTCTGCAGCCATTAATGGCAGATTGGCCAGTACCAGGTGCTGAAAGTTAAACTTCAAAAGCTTCAACAACACAACCATGGCGGAAAAGGTCAAAAATGATGTTGTTTGATGAAGGAGATTCCTGAAAGTGAAAAAGGTCAAAATTTGACTAACTCTGGAAACGTTACGAAGGAGAAAACTCAAAATGCTGAAAAGAGCCTTTTTCAAGCAGGGGCGCCCATGATCTTTGAGGGTCAAATGCAGTCAGTAAGATCATCCAAAGCAGTCATTCTTGACGTTTGATTGCTGGCTCGACAGTGAAACAAACATCTAGATCATCCGATGAATAGATCACAAGCAGCTGCTGACAAAGCAAAAAGAGGCAGTTGAGGAAATGTCAGGAAACCACAGTTAACGGCGAAGTTCTAAGAAAAAAGAGCCTTTCCAAAAGAAAGGCGCCCTTCTTTCTTGACCTCCAGATGTTGATAAATGACAAAAGGCTTCCCAGGATAACCTTCTCAGCTCAAGTAGATCTCGGAAACGCAACTGCAAGCACCAACATCTGACGAAGCATTCAACGGATAATCCAGATCAAAGTAGGCAACTTTTCAGATGAAGATGATCAGGCCAAAAGGTAAAAGCGCCCTTTTCAAGGAGAGGCGCCCTTGAATAAAGGAACCCTAAAATAAGATCCAGGTTTTCTAAAGTCAATCATTTTTGACAGTACAGAGCTGGGTACCTGATGAGACATCAAGCGAAATCATTTGACTCTCCGATCAACAAGAAATCTAGATCAAAGCACGAGAGGTCATTTCAAAAGGCTGAAGAACGAAGTTTGAAAATTCACTAAGGCATTAGCAAAAGCGCCTTTCCTTGGAAAAGGCGCCCATTCTTTTGAAGCCCTAAACTCAGCTTTTCATCATCATATCTCCCAGGCACTTCTTTCCAGTTTGGATCCAGCTCCGCAGTGAATGTGTTCACAACATCTCAGGATCAACAGATAATGCTAGATTCAAGATCAAACAGAGGGCTTTCAGGAGAGAAAATATTTAAAAGTTTGCAAGAAACCAAAAGGGACGCCTAAAGAAGTCAAGGGTCAATTTGTTGACTAAGTCAAGAGCTTTTTGAGTTAAAGTTGGCTAAAACACTCCACGATTGGTGGAAATCACCTTTTCAACTTTAGATCAAGCCAAAATCACCTTTTGAGCTTGAGTTAGGTCCCCAAACTTGTGGATTTGAAGCTTAAACATATATATTCAAGGTGAAGGTGTCCCATTTCATTATTTCATTGCAGGTTAAGAGATCAAGATCAGCCACAAGCTCTCAAGGACGCCATTAGCAGATCTGAACAAGGTTTTCATCCGTTCTTCAATTTTTCTTGCAGATCTGAAGCAGAAGAGGATTGCTATTTTGAGGATTGGACCCAGAGATAGATTTTTTCAAGGAATCAGATAAAACTTCCAATCCATCTTCTATCTATTTCCTCTCTTATGGTCTTAGGTTTTCTTGCATTTGACAGAAAAAGCAATAGGCTACATCAGATCAGATCAACTGGGTAGATTCAGCATTATTTTCCAGAGAAACCCATCTTGACAAATTTTCCAAAATCAGCAAACTTGCTGCCCCTATTTTTGGGGGTTTTTCCGAAAAAGTTTCAGAATCCAAATTCTGAGGAACTGGGTTTGTTCAGCATTGAAGCACGAATAAAACCCATGTGCCAGATTTTTTCCAGAAAAATACTTCTCGGCGAGGCGCTATTTTCAAGGGTTTCCGAAAATCATCTGAACAAGGTCAAGATTACAGTCAATCTTTAAGTTTTTCAAGATGCAGTACTCCCAGGTACAATACGAGACCAAGACAGTCTTACTCCATGATTACTTGAAAACAGTTGACACAAATTTACACCAAGTAAATCCAGTGGTTGATTTGGAGCAGCTAGAAGGCATGAATCAAATCACATTGCAGAATATTGAAGAATCTGGGTTGCTGCAGGCCGCATCAATTCCCATCACACTTCAAAGCGTAGAGCTTGTAATCGCTTGTATCAAGCATTACAATCCTACCGCGAGGACTTTTATGCACGGCACCTCGAGCAACTTTTCGTCACATAAGTCTTCTATGGAAGGTGTGGGTAAATTGCAAGAGCGAGTATGAAGTCACGAAGGAACTCTGATGAGTTGGAGACTCTCTGGAAATTGCTGATTTTATGTCAGCAGACATCAAGGGCCTGTCCGATGATGAAGGGGAAGTCACTCTCCCCTCATTCTTCGCAGATTCAGTTGACTCCCAACCGCTCCCGAGAGTGGATTGGTATGCCAAAGAAGACACGTCTATAGAAGAAAGAACGAGTAGAGTGGTTAGAAATAGCCAACTCTATCTCG
The DNA here is from genome assembly GCA_007258455.2 of Sequoia sempervirens. NCBI lineage: Eukaryota > Viridiplantae > Streptophyta > Pinopsida > Cupressales > Cupressaceae > Sequoia > Sequoia sempervirens. The sequence goes on along the minus strand of VDFB02106598.1, from coordinate 27,867 downwards.
ACAGCAAGAAATCAAGGAAGGTGATACCTCACAGTACAGAGCCGCCACAGGTTCAGTCTACACCACCTTCCACTTCAAGAAGGAAGCCCAGGCAGAAGCAATGGTACAATCCTCCCCGAGGGATGAGGATGTCGAAGTCTAGAACACAGAGGACACCTGTGGAGAAAGCCACACATAGTCCTGAAATAATCAGGGTATTGCTGCCCCGAGAACAAAGAGTAGAGACTACTACCCACGATTATTGAAGTTATCGCGGAGGAACCAGCGGCGATGGTGTTTGAAGAACTGATACTGGGTGAGCCAATGGCGGCTAACAATAGTAGAAGTAGCGGAAAGAAGCGGTGCATTGTAGGCGAGCGCCAATATCACCCGATTACCACAGCCCGGTCTAAGTCCTAATCGGCTTGGATTAGCCACCGAGAACATTGCTCTAGCCGCGATCTCACACATCTAGCATTCAAGGGCCTCCGCGTCCCTCCGTGAAGTTAGCGAGATTCTATTTGGCAGAAGGCTTCTAGGAAGAAGAAACCCTCCTATGAACTTGACTTTACCGAATTCAACCACGTCTCACAAGACATGCCGGCGAAAAGGTTGAAGAATCAAGTTCACATAGAAAGGAATGCAGAATGTGAGATCATCATAGAGACTGCCGCTCCACCAGTAGAGAAAAGCATACACGAGGTTCAAGTAGAAGACTACACTTTGTCTCAACTTAACCTCGGGAAGACTACACGACAGGTGGAGGCAGACCTTCTTGGAATAGCCTCGGTGAGCGCACAAGAAAGAATGGCTAAGGATGGTAAAGAAAAAGCAGCCTTAAAGGCTGAAAATCAGAAATTGAGGTCTTACATAACCAACTTGATACATGGCACACCAAACGTCTTAGCCCTACCAGCAGGACTACTAGATCTCCCCGCTGAACAAAATCATCGGCAATTGATAACATTCGGCAAACACTTGAGAGATCAAGTGGAAGAGTTTGTTCTCAAGGGTAGATGTATACTGGCAAACCTATACCAGTTACGGGATAGAGCACATGGACTTCGTGCAGAGATCTAGCAGTCAGAACAAAGGATTGCAGAAAGGAGGCTTGAAGACGAAAGCACAATTGCAGATTTGCAATTGGCATATCAATCAGTATACTCTGAGGAAAACAAGCAACATCTTTTTGCTTGGAAGGAACAATTGGCGTACAAGGTGAAAGCCTACGACGCTCATTCAGTAGAGTTGATTAATTACAGACGGGTGGTTGCCACTATTATCAACTTCGCAAGAATGTTGGTGATATCTTTCCCTTGCATGGAATATCAGCGTGAGGGAGGAGAATACGTCGAGATGGTTACCGTACAGAACCAGTTCAGGGATGTCATCCGCAGTACCTTTCTTGATGACCCAGATGGTTGCAAGCTGGCTAAGGTAGCAGCTTTATCAACCAAGTTTGAAGAGGCAGCATCTCAGTGTATTGACTTCGGAAATCAGCTCACAACGGGTGAGATCATGCTACGACGCCACGTCATCATCCTACAGAGCATTAACTCCCCAGAGGCCGATGAAGTCAACCAATGGATAGAGACACTGCTGATTAATGGCGAATTATAAATGCACCCAAAAAGGACGCCATACACCCTCCAAGTGGCATTTATGAGACTTGAGTTTGACTTGATGCTTCTTTCCAAGTCAACTCAAGATGGTATTAAATGTAGTTAGAGTTAACTTGATGCTTCTTTCCAAGTTTAACTTCACTTTCCTTAAATCATGCATTGTCAGATCCCACTGATTAAGGATGTCTATTTGACTTCCATGATTTGTGGATCTTAGATCTCCACTAAATGTGGATGTCTATTTTGGAGGGATACTTTCATTAAAGTTCACCTTTAGTTTACTTTCAGTCAGCTGAAGTAGTTTCCAGTTGACTCTTTGTTTACTTTCAATTAACTGAGGTAGTCTTCCAGTTAACTACTTGTTCCCCCTTTTTAGGAATAAATCTTGCTAATTGATTGGCAAGAACTCATTGTTAACTCAAGGAGATTTTGGGGTTGCCCACTCCTTTGAGTTCTATAAATAAGAGCCTTGGGCTCATTATTTGTTTAACTTTTACTTGCTATGCAAAATTGCTATGCCATTGTTGCCAACAGCTTTGAAAGCGGATACTTGTTCACTCTTGGATGAGAGTTTGTTGGTCAATGGTAATTGTGCATGATTTCGTGCCTTTGCTTTCCCAACCTTTGTAATTCGTTGATGAAGCTTTGAAGGAGAATATCAGAAGGCGCTTGCATTTTGGTCAATCTTTTTTTGAGTTGTGTCCACGTCTTGTGTTTAATAGCTCGTTGTTTCATTTCCCTCCTCGGATAGGAGTCCCTCCTCCTTGGACATTTGTTATTGACAAGTTATCGTTTGTTGTTGTTTAATGTGTTGACTTCCAAGCTATACATCGGATAGGAGTCCCTCCTCCTTAGCAAGCTCGTTGGCCAAGGCATCGTAAAATTGTTGTTTCTCGTGAACTATTTCCTAGCCCATACCTCGGATAGGAGTCCCTCCTCCTTGGCAGGTCTCAGATCTAGTTTACCGTATAGAGTGTTTGCTTGTACCAACCTTATCCCGGTGTATACCCGAGAGTTCAGAGCCTCGGTCATATTCTCAGGAGACGGAAAATTCAGGTGATCCAACCAACCCATTACCACTCCTTTACCCTCATGCTCTGTTTACCTTGAAGGTATTGGATAGATAGAAGCTAGATTAGTCATAGTTAAGATCTGCAGAAACCAGAGAAAAAGCTTAGCTACGGCGCATTGTGTTTGTGCACCCTTGTGTCCTACCGCTGAAGCATAAAAAGATAGGAACTTTAGTTTACATTTCCCTTCCCTACGCATTGCTCCCAGCAGAGAGGGACTTCTCCTCTTTAAATAAAATGATAGCTTCCAGCTATTTAATTTATATGTTGTTATGAGAAGATGCGCCTTACTTCATTTAATTGTTTATCATATCTTGATAAGTGAATTATTTAATTTGTAATTATTCTCCTTGTGGCCGACCTTGTTCTTGAAGAGGTGCGACCTCTCCCAAGCAATGTATAAATACGAGATCATTTGTCCTCATTTAAACATCAAGCAAGTTCGATATTCATTCTATATTCAAGTGCGAATTATATCTTTAGTAGATTGCGATTTTCTCTAAGTGCGATTTCCTTCAAGAGCAGGTTGAAGTTATCTAAGAGTGCAGATTGTAATCTGTATGATTGCATCTAGAGTTGATGCTATTACTTGGCCTTTAGTTTGGCCTCATTGTACAAGAGAGTGTTGTTTCTTGAATAATATATAAGAGAGATTTTGTTGCTGGGTTTTTCTCCCCCAAGAGGAGGGTTTTCCCAGGGTATCTGCTGTGTTCTGTGTTTGATTTTTTAATTAATTTCTGTGCACATATTCTGATCACTAAATTTAACATTACTTTGCTACTCAAGTCAAAATTTTTCCCAAAGATTTTAGTGGTTTTTCTAAGAACATTGAGTTTCTTCATTTTCTGTGATTTCAGATTGCGCAAGGGATGGCTTCATTTCCCAAAATCATGCTGGAAGACAGCCAAAGGTTCATGGGCAAAAATTATAAGACCTGGAAACAAAGGATGCTCACGATCTTCGAGTACAGATGCGTTGATTAGATTGTCCTCAGTACATACACTCATCCAACAGTTGTGGGTAAAGACTAGGACAAGTTTGATGAGCGTAATTGTGAAGCTGTCATGCTCATTAAATTATTAGTAATAGATGCAATGCTTTTAGAGGTATCATTAGGGAAAACCTCTATGGAGATTTGGATGCACCTACGAGATTTGCACAAGACGTCAAATAAAGGCAGGGCCTTCTTCTTAAAGAATATGTTGTTCTCGACCATGATGGACGGGAAAATATCTTTGTAGGATCATTTGATGAAGATCAAAGGTATTTGTCATCAATTGTTAGCCATGGGTTGCAAGATGGAAGAAGATATGGTGCTTATAACATCGAAAAGCTTACCATGGTCATATGAGCATTTCGTTGAAACACTCAACATCACATCTACCAATGTTGACCTGAAGTTCGATGACTTGTGCAACAAAGTCTTGCAACAAGACAGATGGAAGAAGTAGTTTGGTAGCAATAGCGATTCATCGAGTGTGGAATAGGTCTTTACAATTAAGGACAAGGACAAAGGCAAGTGGCCTCAGAAGAAAGGTCAAGGAAATTTTGATGATACTTTGAAGAATTTGAAGACTATCATATGTCACTATTGCGGTGAACTTGGTCACATGAAGAAGCACTGCAGAAAGTGGTTGGCTGATAAAAAATCCAACCAGGGAAGCCCTCCACAAAAGGTTCATGTCGTAGAGCATTTTGAGCAGGAGTCAACCTTCTTTGCTTTCATGGCCAAATGATCAGTAGATTAGGTCAACTCTTCTACATGATACATTGATTCAGGAGCATCTCAACATTTTACACACAGGAAGGATTGGTTCATTGAGTATACAGCTTGCTCAGATTTAGTGATCTTCGGTTGTGGTGAGGAGTATACAGTTGTTGGTAGACACAATGCTCAAATAACTTCTAGAGGGAAAAAAATCTTTTTTTCCTCAATGTATACTATTTTCTGGGCATGGAGCTCAATTTTCTTTTAGTGAGTCAGATTATGTGCCATTGTCTTGAGTTGGACGGCATTTTCAATACACACAAGTACCATATTGTTGAGGAGTCCAAGAAAACCATCATAGTTGGCATAGAGGATCATGGTTTGTGTCAGCTTATTGATACTAGAGAGGTTCAAGAGCATGTGTTGGCAGCCAAGAGTTCATTTGCTATCAATACTCTTTGGCATCAATGTTCTGGGCATCTCAACCTTTCTTATCTCTCTTAGTTGGATCGCCCGAATATGGTAGAAGGTTTAGTTGAAATCCACCATTAGATACCAAGTGTTTGCGAAGCTTGCCAAGCAGGCAAACAACACAAAACTTTGTTTCCAGGTGGACATGCTTTGAGAGCATTGAGAGTTCTATAGCTGGTTCATGCAGATGTATGTGGACTAATGAATATGACATTAGTCATTGGTACCAGGTATTTTCTTTTTTTTTGTAGATGATTTCACTAGGAAAATGTGGGTGTTTTTCCTAAAAGAAAAAGTAGATGTGTTTAAGGATTTCCAAAAGTTCAAAGCATTAATAGAAAAAGAGTCTGACTGTTCAATAATCACTCTTAGGTCTGATAATGGAGGTGAATTCTGTTCAAATGAATTCATGGACTTTTCTGCTAAACACAGTATCAAAATTCAATTCACAATACTCTATACTCCACAATAGAATGTAGTGGTTGAGAGAAGGAACCATACTATTACGAAGATGGCCTAGTGTATGTTGGAGAACATGAGTGTTCCCAAGAAGTTTTGGGCAGAGGCAGTTTACACTATAGTTTATCTTGTCAACAGGTCTCTGACACACGCAGTGAAGGAGAAAACCCCAGATGAAGCATGGTCTGGGGGGAAAACAAAGGTGAGCCATCTAAAGGTTTTCAGTTCTATTGCATATGCCTGGATTCCAGATGCAAAAAGAACCAAACTAGACTCCAAGAGTCAAAAGTTAATGCTTATAGGGTACAGTGAAAATCATAATGCCTACAAGTTGATTGATGTGGACATGGACCACTTAACATTCAACAAAAATGTGGTGATTGATGAAGAATTTGGGCCTTTTCAGCTCTCTTCTAACTTCAAGAGTACTTAAGATCACCCTTTGAAGGCTAAAGATTTAGGTGTACAGCTTCCATTAGCTACACCTGATGATTTGAACAAGTAGAATCTCCTAGGCAAGTACCAGTACTAGATTTTTTTTAGGAAAACTTGGATCAACATCCAAATGATATAGTACCCGTCAGTCCAAGTCATGATGACCACACTGATTTGGATGAAGGAGTTTCTACAAAGAGACTAAGTGGTGGGAAAAACTCATTAGTGATGTTCGAGATGATGAAATGGTCGAGGGTCGATCATTTAGATGCAAGAGCAAGCAAAACACAGTTAAATTTGCTCTTATGACCAATATTCAGGGAGTGTATGAGCCACAGGTATTTGTTGAGGCAAAAGATAAACTTGAATGGGAAAAGGCCATGGAAACCGAACATCAAAATCTTATGAAAAATAAGACTTTTGGGTTCTTTCAGATCTTCCACCACGGAAGAAACCTATTGGCTGCAAATGGGTGTACAAACTCAAGTACAAAGTTGATGGTACATTTGATAAGTACAAAGCATGGTTGGTGGCTAAAGGGTTCTCGAAGAGAGAAAGTATTGATTATGAGGAAACTTTTGCTCTTACATCAAAGATGAGCAACATCTGGTTAGTTCTAGCCATGGTAGCACAATTTGGCTAGAAAGTCCATCAAATGGACGTGAAGAGTGCCTTCCTTAATGGTGACTTAGCCTCAGGGTTTTTAGGTTGCAGGAAAGGAGCATTAGGTATGTAGATGACGAAGGCTCTTTATAGCCTAAAGTAGGCGCCTAGGGCATGGTACATAAAGATTGATAGGTATTTTGATCAGCAGGGATTCTAGTGAAGTCCTTCAGACCCAAATTTATACATCAAAAGCATAGGCAATGAAATCATCCTTTTGGTCATTTATGTGGATGATATCATCATTACAGGTAGTGAAGTACATTTGATTGAAGAAATCAAATGTAATTTGTGTAAGGCTTTTGACATGACAGACTTAGGCCTTCTACATTATTGCCTAGGTGTAGAGGTTTGGTAGACAGATGGTGGTATTTTTATTTCTCAGTCTAAACATGCTCGGAGTTTGCTTGACAAATTTAGAATGACAAATTGCAAAATCTCGTCTACACCTATGGAGAAAGGGATGAGGCTTTCAACCAAAACCAACTCAAATGTAATCAATGAGTCAACATTCAGGCAACTAGTGGGCAGCCTTATCTATCTTACAGCCACTAGACCTGATTTGAGTTATGTTGTGAGTTACATTTTCTGTTTTATGACAGCCCCAAAGGAAAAACATTGGGTTGCAACGAAGTGGGTACTGAGATATGTGAAAGGGACACTTGACTTTGGCATTCTGTATGGTAGAAGCAAAGAGCCTAGGCTGGTTGGGTTCACAAATTCAGATTGGGTAGGTTTTGTCGATGACAGGAAGTCCACTTCCGAATATGTTTTCAATCTTGGTATGAGTGTAGTCACATGGACCAATAAGAAGTAGCAAGCGGTAGCTCTTTCCTTGACAAAGGCAAAGTATCGAGGAACAATCAAAGTAGCATGTGAGGTATTATGGCTTCGAAGGATGCTTTTATACATGCGAATGCCTCAAGCAAGGCCTTCACCCATGTTTTGTGACAATCAAAGGGTGCTAAAGCTTGCCAAGAATGCAATCTTCCATGAGCATACCAAACATGGAGCTTCATTGTCATTTCATTAGGCAACTTGTAGAAGATGGATCAATGATGTTGTGGTATTGTCCAACTGAGGACCAAAATGCAGACATTCTTACCAAGTGCTTGAGTCCTGACAAATTTGTAAATTTTTGGGATAAGCTTGGTGTAGTTAGTAGAATGATCATTAAGGGAGGGTATTAAAGAAATGTTTTATATTGTAATGGTCAATTAGCTTTTAGGATAGGCTTTAGGAATCTTCTTTAATAAAGTCATGCTGATTTTAGATATTTTTCCTATGAGTTGTCATCCTTATCCTTTGTGGATAAGATATTTGTCATCCTTATCCTCTATGGATAAGATTTACCTTTTTGCTTTATGAGTTGTCAATCTTATCTTATGAGTTGTCATCCTTATCCTTTGTGGATAAGATATTTGTCATCCTTATCCTCTGTGGATAAGATATTTGTAATCCTATATAAGGATGTTTTTGCTCTTTATTTCATAATAGATTTTTATGCAATCTAAACTTTTCGTGTGCTATTTTTGTAATACCCAAGATCTATTGGGTTTGAAGACATCTCACCTTGCAATTTCCACTAAACTTATTTATTTTTGGAGGCTCAATTTTTGACACTGAAATTTGGGCCATTTTTTAACAACAATTATTTTGAGGGAAAATTAATTATTGGTAGGTGGAAATTGAAAAGCGTGGAAAACAAAAGGAAGAATACTAAATAGAGAAGTAGTTACAAGAGAGAACAAAAATGAGTTGAAACACAACAAGAAGTATATCGAAGAAACAACTTGAGAAAGCATATGTCATAACCTTGATTGCAATTTGCATAGGATAATTAAATAATCGTTGTCCAAGGAAACTACTGCGTTTCCTTAAGGCAACAGAATTTAATAACAGCTATAAAAAGAATCACATCTTTATGAGAATGGGGGATCGCAGCTATACAGTCTCCTGGTAATGATTGATCAATAAAGGTATGAATTAAAAAAAAACAACAATAAAATGAAGAGTCTAGGAAAGAAGTCAGTAAATAAATAACAAATAATGATAATAATTAATCAAGAAGGCAGCGATTCATTTAAGCAGCAATTAAGAGTCCTTGAAAGGGCAGTAATTAATAATAAAGGCAGCGATTAATATCATGGGCAGCGATTAATGAAAAGACAGCACTCAAGCATGACAAGGCAGCGCTTGAGTTTGAAAAGGTATGTCCTTTACAAAGGAAGGGGTGGAGAGAGGTGACTCTTCTCCACCACCAGATATAAAAGAATGCACATTTCAAAAGGAGAAGGACCATCATTGAAGGAATCAGAAATAATAATCTGCACTTAGGAAAGCAGCAGACATTGCTATAATAAGTAATTGGTATGCAATCGAATGTATATGCATTTAATATATTATTTTGATAGGCATATGCATTTATATATAGTTCATTTCATAATAACTAATATGCAATAAGGGAGAAATGTTTAATTTGGTAGATAAGTAAATAGTGAATCTATTTATATTATTATAAACACCATCCTTTTCTTTCAGCAATCATGTGTAAGGTTGGCAAGGAAACATGTTAGGGAAGGGTGGTATAGGTTCTCTCATTAAGTACGCCAACCCTAAGTTGGATGGGGTTGTCTTGGTTGGATGTTCCTTCCACTTGGGGCCAAGGGGGGTATGAGCACGCTCTTGGGCTTAATTGAGATGAATAATGTATAGGTTCTCACATTGTAAGTACGCCAACCCTAAGTTAGACGGGATTGTCTTGGTTGGATGTTCTTTCCACTTGGGGCCAAGGGGGGTATGAGCACGCCCTTGGACTTACTTGTGATGAACAGTTTTTCTAGGGACCTATCATGTGTTTCTCCCCAATCCCTACTATGATTGGTTATTGAAAAGAGTCTATAGAGTGGATTCAAGTTCAAGTTGTTATTCATTATTTCATAAATGTTAATAGTTCATTTATTCTTAAGTTAAATACTTATTATATAATTTACTATAGAATGTTATTTGCAAAACAATCTTATGTTGTGTAAGTGTCTCTTAAGGCAAATTCATGCATACTCCAAGTAGGGGACATTACAATTGGTATCAGAGCCTTAATCCTATCAACTTGCGGAACAAACCGACCTTAACCACCATTCAATTAGGATTAACTATTCAGCCTTCTTCTTAAGTAGGCCAATAATGCATTTCTATATACGTGTGCCTTTCACATGTATGCTTCGTGTCTTACATGTATTCATGTGTATACTTCGTGACTTACATGTATTCATGTGTATACTTCGTGTCTTATGTGTATTTATGTGCATGCTTCATGCCTTATGTGTATTTTGTGTATACTTTGTGTATTGCATGTATTTATGTGTATTCTTTGTTAGTGTTTGTAGCTTAGGGAGATATTTTTCTCTTAAGTAAAAATAATTAAGATAATAAATAATTATCAAGGCAGGTCGGCCTTGTTAAATAATGATATTTTATATTTGTTATTTAAATCAAAGAGGCCGACCTAGATGAAAGGTTGCCTAGTTTGGTATATATACAAGGTGGTGTTCTTCCATTCAAATCATCAAGTTCAATTCATTCCAGATCGTCATTCTTCAGCAGTTCGCCTTCCCTTGAAGCAGATCCATTCTCAAAGAGAAGTGTTACCATTCATGGAGGAGTCTCTCCATTCTTTGTATATACTCAGCCTTGTGCAAGTCCTGATTTGCTGGGTTTTTCTCCCTCGAGTAGGAGGGTTTTCCCAGGGTAAACTGCTGTGTTTATTGTTCATGTGTTGTGATTTTTGCTTATTGCATTTCTGATCCTAAAACTAACATGGTATTAGAGCAGGTCTAAGTAAAGATCTGATTAGAATTGTTTAAGCAGTCTGAAGGAGATATAATCTAGGCATCAAACTTATTATTTGAGGTGGATTCATTCAAGGAGGTCGATAACTTTATGGGAGAGAATAACATTACATATTCGAACTACCAGTCATCTTGAAGAGGCTCGAAGGTCTTCATTTCTCACTGCCATTAATATAAAGGGAGTCTTTGATTATATGTGATGTCCCCTCCAAAGTGAGACATCTGTATTTAGTAGATTAGCCTATTATTGCGATCCTCGTAGGCTAATGAGATTGGATAGAGGGTCCATTGAGGGATGCAACTTCTTCAGTAGTTAGAGCTATGCAGGATTGGTGTTCGTTTGAGGTCTATAGGACTCTGTATGAAGGACTTGCTATTTATAGTAAGTCAGAGATGCTAGAGATGGAACCCTGCTATTTTTAGTAAGGGGGTATGGTCATGTGCAGTTTCCTCATGCCAACTCCCAGTTCTGATGGCATGCAAAAATGTTGAGTAATAATGAAGATATTAATATTTATTTGATTAAAATAAATATTAATGGTTTTGAGCTTATATTATTAAGTTATAATATAATTTTATATTATAACTTAAGTGACTTAAGTGAAGGGTCAATTTCTCATCAGTTGGGGCCAGTTGAGCAATTAAATTAAATGGTAATATTTATGCACCAACTATTGAGACTTAAATGAAAATTAAAAGTAATATTATTACTCATCTCAAAATTGAAGAAGAGTTTTTTGGGTTAAATCGAACCCTAATGTGAGAAGCCTATTTATCTCTTGAAAATCGTACAAGGCTTCATTATGATGTTGATTATTTTGTTGAGAAGACTTGTCCTTTTTGGCTTTGAAGAAGAATCTGGGGTTTCTACAGTTTGTTCCAGAGTATCGATAAAAAAGGCAACCAATCTGAAGGAGTATCAATCCAATCTGCACTTGCTGTGATAAAAAAGGCAACCTTCTGAAGGAGAATTGAGCTATTTCATGATCTGCTTTTTTGGCTGAAGGTGCATAATAGCAGCTGCATGTCATCTATTTATTTCGGGTATGCTTGTAATGATCTATCTTCTTGAATATTAAGCTATAGGAATTGGATTGAAGGAGTTAATATCAAAGTTGTTCGTATTCCCTGTATGTTTGCATTTTATTATTTCATATCAGCGTTTCAAAACACAAAAAAAACAGAAAACCTTATTAAAAACAGCAAACCCATAAACTAAAAAATCAGCATTGAAAACAAGGGCACGAAGAGTTATTACATTGGTATCAGAGCCAATATCCTGCCATCCTGGAGGGTTGAGGGCACATGAGTAGTCACCATAAATATTTCACACGCAGTAAAGGGGAATCAGAGGCAGATTGGCAAAGAGATAATCCATTTGTAGAGGAACCTTTGACAGATATGGGGGACAGATTAGAAGAGGGTCCACACAGGAATGAAAGGAGAGATGATGATAGAGATGGTGACAAAGAAGTGAGAGAGACTTTGAGGGATTTACGAGTTGGTCAGCAGCAAGTAGCTGGTGTACTGCAACAACTCTTAGATACCTTGCAGCAGTTGAATTTACCTAGGAGGCAATGTCAGGATCAAGATGATGACAGGAGTGTAGCAGGGTCACGAAGAGTACAGAGAGCACCATCCCGCACTGCGAATAGGCCTACTAGACCCACTTTTCTGAGGGAAGAGCGAGCGAAGGAGAATATTGAAGAGGTTGAGGAACCAACCTTTGCATATGCATATATGGCTTCACATGATGAGTGGCGACAACTGACACTTGAGGCACGAGAGCTCATGCACTTTGATCGATTTGTTTAATTGAGGATGGACTATTATAGGGCTCGACAGGGGAATAGGCCTCGGAACCAGAATAGGGACTTGAAGCATGCGGCCAACAAGATCACCCTACCTTACTTTGATGGTAGCGGCAAGGTAACAACACAGTCCTGGATTCATGGGCTGGACACTTTCCTGATGTTTCGACCTATGTCTGAGGAAGAAGCAATCAAGTTCGCCACATTACATTTAGAGGGAGCAGCCCATGACTGGTGGTATCAAGGATTGGTTACATTGCAGCACGACCGTATCACCACCTACCAGGAGTCTATTTCAAGGATTTGACACAACTTCGACAGACTAGTAGCTTAGAGGGCTATATTAGTGATTTTCAGACGTTGTCTGTAATGGTTACAAACATTTCGAAGAGGAGGTTGGTTGTGCTTTTCATAGAGGGGCTACTGGAGCCATTATGTGGGTGGGTTAAGGCTTTCGATCCACCAACACTACAGGAAGCAATGAAGAAGGCAAGGAGTATGGAACTTGCAGCCCCATCCAGCAAGTTTGGATCATCAAGCAAGTTTGGCACAAAGGGCCCTTCTTCATTCAGAGATAATAAAACATTTCCCAAGAACAAAGAAAAATCTGATTTTAAGGGAGATCAAAAGGGAAAATCAGCAGCTCCATTTGATCGTTAAACATTAAATGATTTGCGGAAAAGAAGGCTTTGTTTCTACTGCAAGGGTCCATAGGACGCAAATGATGATTTCCCTTTAAGGCCAAAGGGCAAAGCTAACCGTGCTATGTGGGATTTTTATGAAGACTCAGAATCTGAAAATTCTGACCAGCAAGCTGGTCAAGAAGAATCAGATGATGAAATGTCAGAAAAAGAGGAGGAAAAGGAAGGGGAAGTCCATCTACAGGAGGCACAGATTACTAGTATCCAACAGGAAGGGTCTTTTAGAATGCGTGGTGTCCTAGCAAGTCAAAAGGTCATCACTCTTTTGGACATAGGTGCCACTCATAATTTTATTGATGCATGCTTTGTGGAGAAGCGTGGGATTATGATTGAGGAGTTTGAAGGTATAAGGGTGAAAGTGGCGGATGGATATACCCTTAAGTGCGGAAGAATGGTCAAAGATCTCCCGATGCGCCTTAATAACTATAACTTTAAGCCTGATTACTATGTGGTAAACATGGGAGACATAGATGTAGTTTTGGGGATGAGATGTGTAATGTCCCCTTTTCCTCAGTTATCAGCTTATTAGTTCATCAACCTATTCCGGAGGCCCGTAGGCTGGTTTGTGTTGAAATCAGGGTTTCCTTGCCTGGAGGTTTGTGGCTTTTCTAGGAGTTCACTATTGATAGTAAATCCTATTTCTAGCAGTGTGCAGTTGTCAGTCTTCACGTCTTCATTTTTAGTTGGAGCAATTTTATGAGTTCAAGTTCTGGCTTCTAAAAGCTTTATTTTGGTGAATTTCTTAAATAAAGGCATTAATGTTATCATTTGCAGTTGACCCCTTGGCCTAGTGAATTAACTTCAAGTTGTTCTTAAAAGGTGGACTTGAAGGGGGACGCCTTCATAAAAGGAAGAATTAAATATTTATTAATATCATTTATGCCTTGGAAAGTGGACGCCATTTTAAGAAGGATATATATTTTTTTGGAAATTTGAAAAGTCTTTTGTGTCTTTTGGCGTGCCTTGAAGGGAATTCGAAGAGTCTTCTCCTTTTCTATAAAAGTGAAGCCTAGCTCTAGCATTTGTTATCCATGAACTTTGCTACTGTTATGCTGTCGGAATGACAATTGAATTATTGCTTCGAGGAATGCTTACCTCCTAGCCTCTCACCAATTTCGTGTTTGAAATACAACACCTAGTTGGTCATTTGCTGCTTCTCAAATCAGACTAGCAGATTGAGCTCAATAGTTGAAGATTTTGATGATATTTTCAGTTTGAAGTTGCTGATACAGTCTACAGCTGAAGTAGATTTTTGCATACAGCTCCTTGAATAAATTTATTTTGGTTCTGGGCATTTTTGCTAAGTATTTGTTGACCAAAGGCGACCCTCTTTGCAAAGTATGAGAATTTAATATTGAGAATCTGATTTTTGGGAACAAAATTGCCCTCAAGCTGGGCTGTACCATTTCAAATGCATTGGGAATTGTGCATTAATTAATGGATGACTTTTGAGGCTGTTTCTTCATCCTATCCTGAGCGCCTATCCTCCAGAGGAACATTTCCTTTCGTCTCACGCAATTCAGAGGTATTTTGGTGAAGTTATGAACATTTAATTGATTCTTAGAGTTGCTGATTATTCATTTCCAGAACTGCAGATTTATATCAGTCTTGTTTCAGTTTGAATTTTTAGTTCTTTCTTCATCAATAATGGCTAATGTTCATCAAGGAATCATCCAGTATTTTGGTGCTTTGAAATCATTGTAATTCTCTTATAATTTGCAGCTCTTTTTCTATGTTGTAAGACTGAAAACAGTAGTACTGTTCCAGTCTTTTATCGCTGCAATTACTTTCTTTTTTCTCACATTAAGCACCCCTGGATGGTTTACCGCTAGTGTGGAGAATTGAATTGTACCTCTCTTTGTACCCACTGTCAAGTGGTGAATCCCTACTCCTAAGTGGATGCCCGCCGCAACGGAAGAATTATTATTTTAGTTTCAATTAATTACTCCGTCATATGTTAGCACCTCGCCCTCACTGGGATCTTGAGTGCACATTCTTGACGTTGAGTTTTATATTCAGTTCAGTTGTAATATATTTCTATATCAAGTTGAATCCTAGGGATCCTCTGACCATATGCTCGACCCTCTTCCTTAAGTGGTTTTAGGGTGCATTCTTGGTTAGAGTTGCTTTGATAGATTTTGGATTTGGAGCTAACGCTAATCAAGTTGGCCAAGTGCTGGTTTGTGTTGTGCAATTCAACGAAAAAATTGGTTTAGCATATTTCAAGATGGCTCCATGCTATTGGAAAATTCACTTTTGATCTTCGTGAGATGGAGATGAGTTTTGAGGTACAGGGAAAGACTCAGATACTAAAAGCCATCAGAGATAGCAGTTTCAGGATGTTGTCATTTAGGAGGATGGAGAGCCTCATGCGGCACAATATGGTGGATTGGGCAGCTGAATGTGTGCTAATGCCGACTCAAGAGAGGGAGCATAAAACAAAATATCATCCAGATATACAGGAGATCAAAATTAAACATGGCAAGGTTTTCAGCGACATCCCACCAGGTAGACCTCCTGATAGGGGTATATAACATATTATAGAGCTAGAGGAGGGCGCTAAGCCTGTGATGATTACTCCATACAGGCATCCGAAATGTCTTAAAAATGAGATAGAAAAAACCATTAAGGAGTTGCTCACCATGGGTCACATTCGGCCGAGCAAATCACCATTTGCCTCCTCAGTGGTTTTAGTCAAGAAGAAGGATGGTACTCTTCACATGTGCATCGACTATGGGGTTTGAATAAGAGGAGCATTAAAAACAGATACCCCATCCCACGGATTGACGAGTTGATCGACGAGCTACATGGTGCTTGTTTCTTTTCAAAAATTGACTTGAGATCTGGTTATCATCAGATCAGGGTGCGTGAGCAGGATATAGAGAAAACGACATTTAGATGCCACTGTGGGCATTTTGAGTTTGTGGTCATGCCATTTGGGCTAACCAATGCTCCAACTACGTTCCAGGCCACAATGAATAGAATCTTCCAGTTACAGTTGAGGAGGTTTGTACTTGTATTCTTTGATGATATATTGGTATATAGTAGAACGTGGGAGGATCACCTTGTTCACTTGGATGCAGTGTTGGGGATTTTGGATAGTGAGTCTTTGTATGCGAAAGAATCGAAGTGTGACCTTGGCATGAAAAAATTATTATATTTGGGTCATATTATTGGTGTAGAGGGTGTGAGGATGGATCCTGACAAGAGCCGAGCCATTATCGATTGGCCCACTCCAGAGAATCTCACACAGTTGCGCGAATTTCTGGGGTTATGTGGTTTCTACCGCCGGTTTGTCAGCGGTTATTCGCGTCATGCAGCGCTTCTCATGGATTTGATGAAGAAAGGTGCTTTCATGTGGACTCCAGAGGCACAAGAGTTCTTCATGAAATTCAAACAGATTATGACCACTTGTGCTGTTCTTGCTTTGCCAGACTTCACGAAGCCATTTGAGCTTCATTGTGGTGCCTCGGGTGAGGGAATTGGTGCTGTGATTATGCAAGAGAAACACCCGATTGCATTTGAGAGCAGGAAGCTCAGGGAACCAGAGAGAGGGTATAGTATTTATGATAAAGAGATGTTGGCCATTATGCATGCTTTGGCCAAATTCAGATAATATGTCATTGGCAGTAAATTTTGTACAAAAAATGACCATAATAGTCTTAGACACTTTTTGGGGCAGCAAAATCTTAATGACCGCCAGCAGAAATGGGTTAGCCAGCTTCAGTCGTATGACTTCGACAT
Organism: Sequoia sempervirens; assembly: GCA_007258455.2. Lineage (NCBI taxonomy): Eukaryota > Viridiplantae > Streptophyta > Pinopsida > Cupressales > Cupressaceae > Sequoia > Sequoia sempervirens. The sequence goes on along the minus strand of VDFB02106598.1, from coordinate 11,356 downwards.
TACATACTTCAAGGGTACTCAGAATGTCGTTGCTGATGCTCTATCTCACAGACCACACTTGAACAACATGGTTTAGATCTTAGAGGATTGAAGGCACCTGATTGTGGCGGAATACGCCAAGGATACATGGGCATCTGGGATCATTGAGGGGTCAGTTCAGGACAACAAATATGCAGTTGTCAATGAGCTCATAATTTATAAGGGTAGGATATACTTGACGCCAGGGTCAGAGGTGAAGAATATAATACTGAGGGCTTTCCATGATGTGCTTTTGCAGGACACCTAGGATACTTCAAAACTTACAGGAAAATCAGGGAGAGGTTTACATGGAAAGGACTCAAGGCCGATGTCCTTCAGTATGTTAGGGAGTGTCCTATTTGTCAGTAGAACAAACAGGAGCACACTTACCTGGTAGGTTTATTATAGCCCCTTCCGATTCTTGATAGGAAGTGGGAATGCCTGTCCATGGACTTCATTACGAGATTGCCTAAAGCCTAGGGGAGAGACTGTATATATGTGGTTGTAGATCGGTTAACAAAATATGCCCACTTCTTTCCGATCACAGCTACATACACAGCTACACAGGTGGCAGAATTGTTCTTTTGAGAGATTTTTAGGCTTCATGGGTTGCCTCGGACCATAGTCAGTGACAGGGACAGCCGCTTCATGAGTCACTTTTGGCAGGAGGTGTTCAGACTCTGTGGCACTGAGTTAACCCCGAGTACCAGCTATCACCCACAGACAGACGGGCAGACAAAGATAGTTAATAAATGGGTGGAAGGTTATCTCAGAAATTACATAGCTGGACAACAAAAGGCATGGGTAAAGTGGCTCTACCTTTGTGAGTTTTGTTATAATTCCACTTTCCACATGTCTATATACATGACACCTTTCATGGCGTTATACGGGTATGAAGCTCCTAGCTTCATCGACCTTTTGTTTAGTGATAGCAGAGTGCCTAGTGCAGGAGACTTGTTGTAGGAGAGTCAAGACATTATGAAGACTCTCAAGGAGAATATCACTAAGGCACAAAATCAACAGAAACAATATGCTAATCAGAGGAGGACCGAGAGATCATTCGAGGTGGGAGACATGGTTTATTTAATGTTGCAGCCGTACCGACAGTCTACACTCAGGAAAAGTGGTGCTGAAAAGTTGAAACCACGCTACTATGAGCCCTTTCGGATTATTAGGTGAGTGGGTGAAGTAGCATATGAGTTAGAGCTCCCAGCAGATAGCCGAGTTCACAATGTCTTTCATGTATCATGCCTCAAGAAGGCATTGGGACATCATGTGACTCCATCAACAGTGTTGCCACCCCTGGATGATGAGGGGAAATTGATTCTTGAGCCAGAGGCTATCCTGGATTTTCGAGAGAGGTGGGTATGAAAATGGACTATCACAGAATATCTGGTTAAATGGAAGGATTTGCCAGTTGAGGATGCCGCCTGGGAAGGTGACGAGATCTTACAGCACCCAGCGTTGAGATTGCTTGAGGACAAGCAATTTCAGGGAGGGAGGACTGTGATGTCCCCTCCAAAGTGAGACATCTGTATTCAGTAGATTAGCCTATTATTGTGATCCTCGTAGGCTAATGAGATTGGATAGAGGGTCCATTGAGGGATGTAGCTTCTTTAATAGTCAGAGCTATGCAGGATTGGTGTTCGTTTGAGGTCTACAGGACTCCATATGAAGGACTTGCTATTTATAGTAAGTCAGAGATGCTAGAGATGGAACCCTACTATTTTTAGTAAGGGGGTATGGTCATGTGCAGTTTCCTCATGCCAGCTCCCAGTTTTGATGGCGTGCAAAAATGTTGAGTAATAATGAAGATATTAATATTTATTTGATTAAAACAAATATTAATGGTTTTGAGCTTATATTATTAAGTTATAGTATAATTTTATATTATAACTTAAGTGACTTAAGTGAAGGGTCAGGTTCTCATTAGTTGGGGCTAGTTGAGCAATTAAATTAAATGGTAATATTTATGCACCAACTATTGAGACTTAAATGAAAATTAAAAGTAATATTATTACTCATCTCAAAATTGAAGAAGAGGAGTTTTTTGGGTTAAATTGAACCCTAATGTGAGAAGCTTATTTATATCTTGAAAATCGTACAAGGCTTCATTATGATGTTGATTATTTTGTTGAGAAGATTTGTCCTTTTTGGCTTTGAAGAAGAAACTGGGGTTTCTGCAGTTTGTTCCAGAGTATCGGCATTGGAGAACGTGAAGACTTCATTGCATCAACAATCTGAGGGTGTGGAATATTCATCTGAAGTTGCTCCGTGGGTTGGCTTTATCCAGAGGTCAACATTGAGTTTAATAGAGAAGTAATTTTCAGAAATTTATAGTCAGAATAAGGGCAGATTTTTAATCAGACTGTGTGCATCCATTGGTAGCTGATTTAAGAGGGCCGTACCATTCCTCATCAATAAGGGGCGGCTTCTTGAGAAGGGGGGGCGATTTTACTATTGGAGGCCTTCAAAAATTGCAAATAAATTCATAAGGAGACGCCCAGGTATAGGAAGCCATCTGCACTTGCTGTGATAAAAAAGGCAACCTTTTGAAGGAGAATTGGGCTATTTCATGATCTGCTTTTTTGGCTGAAGGTGCATAACAGCAGCTGCATGTCATCTATTTATTTCGGGTATGCTTGTAATGATCTATCCTCTTGAATATTAAGCTATAGGAATTGGATTGAAGGAGTTAATATCAAAGTTGTTCGTATTTCCTGTATGTTTGCATTTTATTATTTCATATCAGCATTTCAAAACACAAAAAAAACAGAAAACCTTATTAAAAACAGCAAACCCATAAACTAAAAAATCAGCATTGAAAACAAGGGCACGAAGAGTTATTACATTAAATTATATTATGTTGAAGATTCAAAGAAACATTTGAGTACAGAATTAATTGTATTAATTCAAGCAGCCAGGGAAGGAGGAGATTATGAATTCAAAGAGTCATGTTCTGAACGAATGCCTTTCAAGAAAGTTGTGGCTTATATCCAAGGGGACGACTATTTCATGTAACTATTTATGTGTTGCCAACAAGAGTAGGTAGTTGAATCCTTATTAAAATTGAGATGCTGCTTTTCATATTGTCATGGAAGTATATCTACCGCTGCCATTGCATAGAAATGTCGGGGGTCTTGTATATTTGGTGCAAAGTATATTCCGCGGCCTCCTGTTAAAGAGTTCCTGTATGTTATATTGAGGAGGTGTGAATTATTTTTTGGAGGAGACGTATTTTATTCTGGAATTTTTTTTAAAGCCATATCAATAGCAAAATAAGGAAACCGACTATATGTAGCTGCCGCGACACTAAAGAAGTTGACGTGGAGAGCTTTGGGAGTTTGTAAATTAAGTAGCTTTGATACTGTCACTTTATATGGAGTATCGATTACTTGGAGCCGTGTGGTTTAAAATCATTGAGAGTCAATTATTCATCCACCGTTTTATTCTTTTGAGCACAACATATCTTTATTTGGTGCGTCCTTGAAGGGTGCAAGGAAGTGCTTAAGGCAAAGGGGGTGGGATGAAATATATTGCAAGATATTTTGTATATTTGATGCTGACATTTGAGGAGCTGCTAAATAGGTCAAAACTGCTATTGTAATTCAAAGTGAAATTAATGTATAGGTGAAGCAAACAGGGCAAGGTGTTGTTACAACTCTATCAGGACGGACGGAGGAGCATAAGGATGATGAGAGATTGCTTTCAAGGGAGGAAGAGCTTGGTGCATCCTGAAGAATAGAGACTTAGCTTGCAGCCATGGGATTGAGTTGGTGGTACATAACTGGAGACATCTCTCGAAGAGGAAGAACCTATACAGATTGTCATTGCGTTCAGTCTCTTCGAAGAGGAGGAAATAACATTTAGAGGGAGTTTGACAAACCAACAGAGGCAACCTTGGACGAGGAGGTCAGGAGGTTGATGTTGGAAATGTTGTCATTGATGTCAAAAAGAAATTTGTTGTTTGAGATTGTTGGCAATACTATCATTGATATCAAAGATGCATACACATGTTGTCAATAAGATGAAGAAGATAGTCATAAATAAGAGGATATCACTTATGAGAACATTCAAAGGGTCTTTAAGTGATATTGGAGCAGATGTTATGAACAGTTATAAAAGAAAATATATAAATGTAAGCTGGATCAGATTCATGCAAAATCTGGAAGAAGAAGCAACATGTTAGTGAGGTGAAGTTTCAGGCATGAACAAATTTAGAATGCAAATCTGAAGGTGGAGTTTCAGATATGAATAGATATAAGTATGCAGATCCCCAAAAGAAAAGCAAATCTGAAGGTGGAGTTTCAAAAATATAGGAGGTGATATGATTTTTACTTAAGTGACTTGTCACTAAAGACAAAACAAAAAACAGAAACTATAATCCAAAAAGTAACGATGGCAAAAGAAAGAAGAAAAAATAAAGAGAAAGCAATATGAAGACAAAATTAGGAAAGAGACAAAATAAGAAAGAGTCAAAAGCAAAAAGTATTACATGAAAGGATACGTCTTTTTTCTTTTAGAGGTGCAATCTATTTCTAAGTATGATTCATTAGAACAAAACAAAGTATTAATAAGAAGCGGTTAGAGTTGAATAAAACAAAAAGACAAGATTTGTCTTATATAAATAGAGGGCCACAATTATTATAAAGGCAGCATGGGCGGCGATTCATAAATGCAAGATAGCTATTCAATAAAGACATCAATTAAGACTTATTAAAGGCATCGGTTATGTAAGTAGTGGTTATAAAGGTTGAAGGTTTGTTAACAAAAGGTGATGACTTTCTAAAGAGTCATGTCTATTCTAAGGAATTGCCTCTCTTGGCAAGATATAAAGGGAGTTTTTGAATAAATATTTCAAGTGTGCTGTGTGTAAAAAGCTATATCTTTAGAACGAAGATTTTTCTGTGTGGAGTAATGGAATAATTGCTATATCTGAAGTAGAGTGTGGTTGTGTGTGAAAAATATTATATCATCCAAGCACATGCTGTATGTGTGAGTGTGTAAAAAATGTACATCATCTGAAGATTAGAGAGTACTGAGTTGTGTGTGTTGAAGAAAAAGATATATCTTTAGAACACAATCAGGAGTGGTGTTGATGGCTGTGTAAAACAGAACAGCAGAAGCACTTTAATTGAATATCATATTTGGTTGAGAAAGAAAGCGACCAGATTTAGGTGTGTGAAATAAATGCCATATCATTAAAACACAATCAGGTGTGTGTAGTGTTGTGTGTTGAGGAACAAAGGCTATATCATTCGAACTCAAGCAAGTGAGGGTCATGTTGCAGATCTAAGTGAATGAGATTGTGGTCAGTAAATTATTTCTGAGCATTATATGAAGGAACTAAGGCAGATTATAAAAAGGAATAAGTGCAGATTAGAGAGCATCTTGATGATTAAATTTATGAGAAGATTGTGAATGATTATGATCAGTTTTGTAAAAAGAGATTGTGCACAGTTTGGATCAGATTTGTGAAGGAGTTCATGCAGATTTGGTGCAAGAAGACATAGTTTGTGAAGAGGAGTATATGATAGATCCATAGAGAAGAGTATAGCAGAAGGTTGTTTGAGAAAAATTGTCCATCATCCGTTGAAGAAGCAACATTGAAGGTGGAGTATTATTCTTGATATTTTTATCTGTACTAAGTTGGTGCTTGGCAAGTGGGGGTTGGTGCCTACAAACATTAGGGGTTGGGGGTCCTTGTAGGTTGGTGCCTACTAAAACAGGATTAGGGGTTGATGCTCCTTGTAGGTTGGTGCCTACTAAATCAGAATTAAGGGTTGGTGCCTACTAAACTACATATTTGGTGATTCAAGTAGGTTGGTGCCTACATTCTTTGTAAAAGTTTATATAATTCAAAAAGTACATTATTTGTACTGTGGTTTTATCCCGTAAGGGTTTCCACGTAAAATCTTGGTGTCAACTTATTCATATTGATATATTTTGCATAGTTGATTTGTGTTAGAGTTTGAAGTTGATAAAGATTGTAAAAGGGTAAAAGTTTGTCGATATACTGATTCACCCCCCCTTCTCAGTATATCTTTGTGCTCTTCAATTGGTATCAGAGCAAGGTCCTTCTTGAAAGCCTAACCGCTTGAAGGAGATCCTTAAGAGCACTTATGGCTGATCATAACAATACAGTGAAAGCATCCATCTTTGATGGGACTAATTATGCATTTTGGAGTATCAAGATGGAAGCATATTTGAACGCACTCGGGTTTGATGTGTGGTAATCTGTTGTTGATGGGTATACACCTCCAGCAACCCCTCCAACGGATCAAGCCAGGAAAAAGAGAAGTGAGAACAACGCCAAAGCCAATAATGCTCTTCTTTGCAGCCTAATAGATTCTGAATTTACAAAGGTCATGCGTTGCTAATCAGCAAAACAAATTTGGGTTAAACTCCAAAACATCTATGAAGTAGATACAAAAGTAAAGAAGGCAAAGTTGCAAACTCGTCGAAGGAAGTTGGAGACTCTCAAGATGAATGAAGATGAAGACATAGCATCATACTTTCTTCGTGTTGATGAAACGGTGAACATTATGAGAGGACTTGGTGAAGATATTGATGATGCTTTTATTGTTGATAAGATTCTAAGATCTTTATCCACAAAGTTTGAGGCCAAGGTTGCAACATTGGAAGAATTGACAAACTTAGACCAGCTAACAAAAGATGAATTACATGGGATCCTTGTTGCTTATGAAATGAGGATTGAGGGAATAACACCAGAAAATGAGATTTCCTTCAAGGCATCCAAGAAAGGAAAAACCAAACATGATACATCAAGTGAGAAATCAAGTGATGATGAAGCAGAGGCCTATTTCATGAGGAAGCTTAAGAAAGGAAGTGGAAAGTACAAAGGGAAATATCCTTTTAAATGTTTCAATTGTGGAGAAGTTGGACATTATGCCTCAAAATGTCCTCAAGATGATAGCAACTTAGGTGAAGGTGAAAAAGAAACCTACATCAAGAAAAAAGGAAAGAAGAGATCCCAAAAACACAAAAAGAGCTTTTACTCAAAGAAAGAATGTAGCTCTTTAGAAGAACAAAGTGATGACAGTCAAAGCAAAGATGGAGAAGAAATATTGTTCATGGCTGAATATGAAGAACAAGATGCTGATCAAGAATGTGATGAAGAAGAAGAAGTTGATTAAGAATACAATGAAGAAGAAGAAACAGATCTTGAGGAAGAACTTCATTATGCATACAAGAAAAATGAAGAATTGAAGAAGAAAGTTACCAAGCATAAACTAAAAACTAAGGAGTTGACTAAAAGCTTGGAGGAATTAAACAAAATAATTGAAGATTTAAGGACTCAACTTATAGAACTTGAACAAGTTGAAAATGAAATAAAGATCAAGTTAAGTGCAAAAGAGAGAGATTGTGACAAGTTGGAACAAGAAGTTGCTATGCTGAAAAATGAATTGGAAAAGCCAAAGAAGGAATGTACAAAGTTTGATGGGAATGTCACAAGTTTCAAGGAAAATGAAAGAAAGTTTAATGCTAGGCAGTTTTATTCTTTCAATGGATATTGTTATGCATGCAATTTTTTTGGCCACAAAGCAATGAATTGCAGATTTCGTGCAAGAAATACTTCAAGCTTCATTAGGAGAAATTATAATTCAGGTGGTCATGACGTTATGTGTTTCAAATGCAACAACTTTGGACACATATCACGTTTTTGTAGATATGGCTTCGTGGAACCACCTAGACAAAATATGAACACCATTGAAAAGGAGAGAAAGCTTACAAAAGTATGGAGAAGGAAACAAAAGTAAAATGATGATGAGGATAAATCTATGATCATGCAAGATACATGTCATACACTATTTTGAAAAGAAGCATGGATTTTAGGGGGAGCTAAGTTGACACTATCTTTCAGCCCCATGGAGAAGATAAGTAAAAGGCAAAGTATCTCAAAATTTTGAAGAGAAAAATCTCTTATAGATTGGAGTCTAAAGAAGATAATGAATTGGCTTCGATTGTTGGAAATTGTATTGATGTCAAAATGAAAAAGTTTCCATGCAGAGAAAGCAAGATGATTTATGTTGGCGTTTAAATTAGCACCTCTGGAGTGCTGATTGTAAACGTTCAGCTATTTCAAATGTTTTGCAACACTTCTTCGTTATTTAAAGAGAAGTCCCTCTCTGCTGGGAGCAATGCGTAGGGAAGGGAAATGTAAACTAAAAGTTCCTATCTTTTTATGCTTCACAGGACACAAGGGTGCACAAACACAATGTCAGTAGCTGCTTTTTCTCTGGTTTCGCAGATCTCAACTACGACTAATCTAGCTTCTATCTATCCAATACCTTCAAGGTAAACAGAGCATGAGGGTAAAGGAGCGGGAATGGTTTGGTTGGATCACCTGAATTCGCCGTCTCCTGAGAATATGACCGAGGCTCTGAACTCTCGGGTATACACCGGGATAAGGTTGGTACAAGCAAACGCTCTATACGGTAAACTAGATCTGAGACCTGCCAAGGAGGAGGGACTCCTATCCGAGGTATGGGCTAGGAAATAGTTTACGAGAAACAACAATTTTACGATGCCTTGGCCAATGAGCTTGCTAAGGAGGAGGGACTCCTATCCGAAGTATAGCTTGGAAGTCAACACATTAAACAACAACAAACGATAACTTGTCAATAACAAATGTCCAAGGAGGAGGGACTCCTATCCGAGGAGGGAAATGAAACAACGAGCTATTAAACACAAGACGTGGACACAACTCAAAAAGATTGACCAAAATGCAAGTGCCTTCTGATATTCTCCTTCAAAGCTTCATCAACGAATTACAAAGGTTGGGAAAGCAAAGGCACGAAATCATGCACAATTACAATCGACCAACAAACTCTCATCCAAGAGTGAACAAGTATCCGCTTTCAAAGCTGTTGGCAACAATGGCGCAGCAATTTTGCATAGCAAGTAAAAGTTAAACAAATAATGAGCCCAAGGCTCTTATTTATAGAACTCAAAGGAGTGGGCAACCCCAAAATCTCCTTGAGTTAACAATGAGTTCTTGCCAATCAATTAGCAAGATTTATTCCTAAAAAGGGGGAACAAGCAGTTAACTGGAAAACTACTTCAGTTAACTAACTCAACAAAGAGTCAACTGGAAACTACTTCAGTTGACTGAAAGTAAACTAAAGGTAAACTTTAATGAAAGTATCCCTCCAAAATAGACATCCACATTTAGTGGAGATCTAAGATCCACAAATCATGGAAGTCAAATAGACATCCTTAATCAGTGGGATCTAACAATGCATGATTTAAGGAAAGTGGAGTTAAACTTGGAAAGAAGCATCAAGTTAACTCCAACTACATTTAATACCATCTTGAGTTGACTTGGAAAAAAGCATCAAGTCAAACTCAAGTCTCATAAATGCCACTTGGAGGGTGTATGGCGTCCTTTTTGGGTGCATTTATAATTCGCCATTAATCAGCAGTGTCTCTATCCATTGATTGACTTCATCAGCTTCTGGGGAGTTAATGCTCTGTAGGATGATGACGTGGCGTCGTAGCATGATCTCACCCGTTGTGAGCTGATTTCCGAAGTCAATACACTGAGATGCTGCCTCTTCAAACTTGGTTGATAAAGCTGCTACCTTAGCCAGCTTGCAACCATCTGGATCATCAAGAAAGGTACTGCGGATGACATCCCTGAACTGGTTCTGTACAGTAACCATCTCGACGTATTCTCCTCCCTCACACTGATATTCCATGCAAGGTAAAGATATCACCAACATTCTTGCGAAGTTGATAATAGTGGCAACCACCCGTCTGTAATCAATCAACTCTACTGAATGAGCGTCGTAGGCTTTCACCTTGTACGCCAATTGTTCCTTCCAAGCAAAAAGATGTTGCTTGTTTTCCTCGTATTCTGATAGATATGCCAATTGCAAATCGCAATTGTGCTTTTCAGCTTCGCTTCCTTTTTCTGCAACCTTTTGTTCTAATCAGCTGATTCCCATCGGGTCCATGTGTTTATCTCGTGAACTGCATAGGTTTGCCAAGATACATCTACCCTTGATCGAAACTCTTTCCACTTGATCTCAAGTGTTTGCCGTAATGTAAGCATTACTCGGCCGGCGATTTTGTTCAGCGGGAGATTCAGTAGTCCCGCTGGTAGCCGACGCTGCGTGCTACGTATCAAGCCGTTGCGTAAGACCTCGCTTCTGATTTTCAGCCTTTTGGCGCCGCTTTTCTTTACCATCCTTTGCCATCCTTTCTTGTGCGCTCACCGAAGCTATTCCAAGAAGGTCTGCCTCCACCTGTCGTGTAGTCTTCCCGAGGTTAAGTTGAGACAAAGTGTAGTCTTCTACTTGGACCTTGTGTATGCTTTTCTCTACTGGTGGAGCGGCAGTCTCTATGATGATCTCACACTCTGCATTCCTTTCTATGTGAACTTGATTCTTCAACCTTTTCGCCGACGTGTCTTGTGGGACGTGATCGAATTCGGTAAAGTCAAGTTCATAGGAGGGTTTTTCCCTCTTTCTTCCTAGGAAGCCTTCAAGCCAAATAGAATCTCGGCGAACTTCGCTAGGAGGGACGTGAGGCCCTTGTATGCTAGAAGTGTGAGACTGTGCTGGAGCAATGTCTCTCGGTGGCGAATCCAAGTCGATGAGGACTTGTGACCGCTGTGGTACTGGTGATATTGGCGGCTCTGCTTCCATAACAGGCACCGTTTTTGCTGCTGCTTCTACTATTGTTGCTTCTGCCATTGGCTCAGCCACTGGTTCTTCAACAACTACTGCTGCTGGTTCCTCCGTGATAACTTCTGTTGAATCAGGGGTAACAGTCTCTACTCTTTGTTCCGGGGCAGCAATACCCGTGATTATTTCAGGACTATGTGTGGCTTTCTCCACTAGTGTCCTCTGTGTTCTAGGTTTTGACATCCTCATCCCTCGGGGAGGATTGCACCATTGCTTTTGTCTAGGTTTCCTTCTTGAAGTGGAAGGTGGTGTAGACTGAACCTGTGGCGGCTCTGCTCTGTGAGGTATCACCTTCCTTGATTTCTTGCTATCGAGATAGAGTTGGCTATTTCTAACCACTCTACTCGTTCTTTCTTCTATAGACGTGTCTTCTTTGGCATACCAATCCACTCTCGGGAGCGGTTGGGAGTCAACTGAATCTGCGAAGAATGAGGGGAGAGTGACTTCCCCTTCATCATTGGATAGGCCCTCGATGTATGCTGACATAAAATCAGCAATTTGTAAGAGTCTGAACCTGTTGTAGTTCCTTCTTCGCACTTCATACTCGTCTTTGCAATTTACCCAATAATCTTCCATAGAAGACTTATGTGACGAGTGTTGCTCGAGGTGTGCTGCATAGAGTCCTC
>VDFB02106597.1:0-11064 GCA_007258455.2 Sequoia sempervirens | reverse complement strand
AAAAATATTTATGCAAAAACGAGTTCAACGGCACCGGCGGAACAAAATTTATCTGGTGATCGAGAAAGGGCTGACGAAGCCGCACGGCTAAAATAACCGTGTTCCTATTGGTGTAATGTGCTTATCATCCACCAACACTTCAAAATAAAATGCCTAAAGACACTCTATCCTCTCTTGAAAAACCACTGCGTATGCTAAGATTGCGAGAAGATCATATGGCCATTCCAAGGTTTCTTTTGTCGGGTCTCGACGTGTGGATAAGCTCAATGGCCGTTGTGATATGTTGGTAATAAACAAGGGGACTTACGTAAGAAAATCTTCACAAGTTTAGGACTTAGGGAATTTATAATTAAAGGCTTTCAATTAGGACTTTCCATGTGGATCTCAAAAAAAATGGCAAAAGGATAGGGTTTAGGAGAATCTAGTCTATGCCTAAGAACTCAAGAGATAGTAAGGATTCGATGAAGGGGATAAACCACACTTTGTTTCGCCTCCTGCAGGACAACATATGCAAAATGGGTGCAATCTTCAAGGGTTGTGAGAATAATTTTCAAACCTCGAATGAGGCTGAAGTTAAGTTTCCACAATTAAGAGCTCAGGCTAACTTTACGCATCGAATGCAAATCATCCATTCGAAGAAAGTATGAGCTACACTTCACCATTGAATCAATACAATCAATCTCTCATTCAATTAACCAACTTTCAAAGCAAATTCTACCTAATCTAACTTTAACTTTAATCTATGGCGGAAGATGATATGCAACCTCGCTTACTATTTGATAATAAGAAGTTATTCAAGGCAAATCATGCTCAAGAGCTTTTATTATTCAAAATAGTCTCAATGCAACAATTTCATATTCTGTCTCCACACATTACAAATGAGGGGGCGAGCTCAATTTATAGGCTCCCCAATTACAATTCAATGGCCAAGATTGATTTCAAATCAACGGCCGAGATTACAAAATAAAACCCTAATTAGGGTTTGTCACTTTCGACCAATGAGAAAATTTCATTTGAGGACACTTGTCCCTTTGCTAAATATAAACCAACAATAAAATAGAAAGTTGTTGCATGTTGATTTGGAACAATTTGATTGGTTGGAAGATGACGAGGTGCCACCTTAGCATGCTGGATGTCTTCCTTAGTCACTTTCATTTTCTTCCACATGCTTGCCTTAGAATATTTTCCCCCGGCCATGACTCGTCTGTGCTTGTTCCTTCCTAGCTTTGATCTTTGGATTCCTTTGAGACTTTTGATTTCTTCTTCTTACCCTCGTGACCGGAATTCAAGTTTGGAAGTCTCCTTGAGCTGTGTCCGGACTTGAAGCCGGGTTGCTTTGAAATTCCTCCTGCTTGAACTGGGTTGATGTTATTCCTTTGGATTTCCTCTCTGAATTCTCCAATTTGTGTCAAGAAATTGACTAAGTATGGAGATGTGTTTGGAACACTCTTCTTGTCACCATCTGATTCTGATTGGAAGTTTGTTTTTAATTCCTCAGGAGATGAAATCCCTCAAGAAGTTGCCTTGATTGCTTCAACAGGTCTGGGATTGTAGATGAAATCCTTCCAAGATGTCTGGATATCCGTTCAAGTGTCTTGAATTTGGAGAAGAATGCCCTTGTGCTTTCGCCATGATAGAGGAAATTGGAATTTTCTCTGTGAAGTATTTCCCATACTTAGCCAAATTTTGGCCATTCAAGTTCATTTTGTACCACCTTCACACGGACTATTCAACATTTAGCCAAGGTTTTGGATGAACTTTGCCTGTGGATTTTCTTCAATTTTGAATTTGGCTTGTGCTATGTAGGACAAATTCCATCCTTGGACAAGGATTTTATTCACTTCCTCTTTATTTTCCTCTTCATCCTTCCTGTTTTCCGTCCAACACTTAGTGAATTCTTCTCCCCAAGGTATCAACACTAGCCAATTTGCTAATTTTCTCATCCCCTCCTTGGGCGGACTTCACATGAGCTTGGACGTTTTTCTTCAATCAAAGTCGGACTTCATGATGCTCAAGACATTTTCTTATCCAGGTCGGACTTTATTTTGCCTTGAACATGCCTTACAAAGGTTTGGACATGCTATGCTTAGGCAAGGTTGGACTTTCTCATGCTTGTCCCATCCTTTTTCCCTCACTCCATTTGGCTTGAAGCAGACTTGCCACCATTCCATGTCATTGCTTCTTCTTTGAAGATTCGCCTCGTGTCGTCATCCACCTGCAAGAAATAAAATAAACAAATTCAGATTTTCTCTCCTGAATTCTAGATCCGAAGTTAAATTTTTAACACTCTCTCTCCTGAAGTCACGGTGAATTTAATTTTGCCCATCGGATTTTATCTCTGGCCGGCACAAATTATTTTCCTCCAAAACATCGTCTGGCGAATTCGATTTTGTCCAAGGCATTTAAATTTCCGAGTAGTTGAAAATAAATTATTAAAATATTAAAATATTTTAATTTATTCCAACCCGTTCGTTTTGGACCCATGGCTATTTCGATTTTCCGAGTGATTTTCTTTGGCTAAAAGTTTATTTTCCAATTTTGTCCTTAATTTCGTCTAGCCAAGTCAAAATTCAAGCCATTCCGTCGTCAAATGTTATGCCGGATCCCTATTTTTCTTTGCCAAGGCGAGATTTTAATTGCACTGAGCCTATTTTTTCTGCCAAAGTCAAATTTTCTCTTGCTCAGTCGAAATTTTCTAGGCAAAATCTTTGCCTTGATGTCTTCATCGGGTGAATTTCTTTGACGCTTGCCAAATTCTTCCTCCTTCTGGCTAAGGCGAACTCTCCTTTCTCTTTGCCTTGTGCATTTTCCTCTGGCCAAAGTTGTCAATTTCTTAACATTTCCTTCAGACAACCATACTTAGGCAAATTTAATTTCTCTTCCACCCTTGTGCTAGGCACACTTCATTTTATTTCTTGCCATATCCCAATCTTCTTTTAGTACTTGTCTTCTCCGAACTTGGTACTCAACTTTGAGAATGTTATGATATTTTAGCTACCTTTATTTATCTTTTTAGTCCCACGTAGTTATTCTCCTAATTTCCTTGACTAGGCAATTCAACACTTAGCAAAAATCATTATTTTCTCTTCATGTGCTTTAGCGGATCTCTTTAGCACATTGACAAGCATGGCGGACTTCCTCTTTGACATCTGCTAACCTCTTCAAGTGTATGGACTTCAAAGCTTCTTAGCATTTGTCTCAACATTTTATCCCTTTGGAAATGATTCTCCACCTTTTTAGGCTTTCACACTTAGCAAAATTTCGAAATTCCCCTTGGTAGGCATCAATACTTAGTAAAAATTTTGATTTTTCCTTCTTTATGTGCCTAGGCAGACTTTCCAACCTATTGGCAAGTGTGTGGCAGACTTCTTTAGATGTTTTCCTAACCTCTCAAGTCAAGGTGGACTTCCAAGGATGCTTGGACATGCAAGGCGGACTTTAGAGAGTCCTTGGATATACTTCCTCAAGGCTGGCGGACTTTGAGCATGTCTTGCCAAAGTCAGGTCGGACTTCACAACTTCTTGGCATCAGCTGGGCGGACTTCACAACTTCTTGGCATCAGCTGGGCGGACTTTCCTTAGTGTCTGACATTCCTTCCTTCATTCCGTCCCACATTTCAAGGGCCATCCTTCCTATGGCGAATTTCTTCAAACTTAGCCATTTATTTCATGAATCTCATCTTTTTTGAGTTAATTTTTTTTTTTTTTGTGATTTTACTCCTCAGATCTGATTGATCTTGAACTGGTTTTTCCAGAATCTGATACTTTTTGGTCTGATTTTTCACATGCTTTTCCAGATTTTTCATGCTTTTTACTTGCTTTTCCAGATTTTTCAATAATTTTTCAAATTTTCTCTTTGATTTTATGAGAGTTCTATCAAGTTTTTTGAACTTCTGAGTGCATTTTTGGAATTCGGGACCTTCTAAATATAGAAACTTTCCAAAAATAGAAACTTTCTAAAAATAGAAAAAGCAAACCCTAAAAAATAGGGAACCTTGTTTGGCCCAAAAATGCTAAAAATGAAAAATCGAAAAAAGCAAATTTCTAAAAAGTAGGAAGTCTCAGAATTGGCCAAATTCACAGGCGATCTTCGTTTCCTAGGCCTTCTGAACGCTTCCATGACGTCTATGCGCTGATTCAAGCATGGATTCTGACTTGGCTCAGATGACTTGCAAAGACCGGGTTTGGAACCCCTCAAAATGATGACCTCATTGTAAAAAGACAAGTAATAAGTAGTTGTAAACATCTATAGCAAAAAGTAAAATAGGGTCCCCATTTGCAATGGGGCTGGTTGTGTGAAAAGGTCACAATGCCCATTTTATGCTTTTATTTTTATAAATTAATAGTTAAACTTAATATCGCGATCATATATGGTAACGATCTTGTTCTCTCAATAGCATACCGACATTCTCGATGATCGATACACGACAGATACCTCGCAAAATCAAGGGAATACCTTTATATTCATTATTTTAACAGGGGCAATGCCCTTGTGGAGATACGAAATGAATCACTGAATGGTGATGTCGATCAGTGATCACCAATAAATTTAAAATTATTAAATTCATAAAATTATAAAATTAATAATATTAATTGTAATTTGTATATTATAATTTATAAATTTATAATATTAGCATTGCCATTCAATATATTATTCACAGACATTTTTATTGATTTTGAAATTTTCGTATCACTGGTCAGTTCATCTTCTTACTTCTATGATGACTGTAACACTGTTCGATTTCATCTACAGCTAAGCAATAACATTTATAATTTTATTTTATTATTTATTAATTTAATATTTATTACTAAACCTAGGATTTTATTATTTAATATTTATATATTAAAATTTAAAAATGCTAATAGATCTCAGGTAGAGTCAGTTCATGCATTAAGGATCTGTCAATCTGATTGTAAAGTGGTGTAAATAACAGTAAATTGTAAAATAAAGATGTAAAATTACAGAGTATATACTTTGCCTAATCCTGATTCATTTTGTTTTTTTTTGTAGAATTTGAATCATTAAATCAAGAATGTCGAGTGGGGGAAACAAACAAGGCTTGTATCCGTTGTGGAAGTATGTTGACCGTGTTAAGGGGCAGAAAGGTTCAGGTGGAACAGCCACGATTTCATGCAAATTATGCCCAATGTCATGGCAAGGTACTTACACGAGGGTGAGAGCTCATTTCCTTCACATACCTGGAAAAGGTGTTGATCCTTGTACAAATGAGGAGGAACGATATGATGCTGTGAGGGATGAAGAAAGGGCTAATGGTAAAGTTCCTAATATGAGCTCTCATGCTTCAACAAACACTGCTGCAAATCAAAATCAGAATATCAATAGAGAGACAGAGGTGGATGTGTCTTCAAGAAATGTAGCAGCAGAGAGTTCTCACAAGAGGCCACACATTGGCAGCTCAAACCCCATTGGCAGATTATTTGATGTGCAAGGTCGAGAAGCGGTTGATGCAGCAATTGCACGCTTCTTTTATGCCAATGGAATACCATTTAATGTTGCTGATCCACGCTTATACACAGTGAATTCCAAAGCCGATCAACAATGCACCAGCTGGATATAGACCACCTATGTATGAAAAGCTTCGCACTACTCTAATTGATAAAGAAAAAATTCGATTAGAGCAACAAACTGTACCATTGAAAAGAGTGTGGATTTCAGAAGGATGCAGCATTGTGATGGATGGTTGGACAGATACTAGAAACCGTCCACTACTTAATATCATGGTAACATGTAGCAAAGGGCCTTATTTTTTGAAGGCATTGGATTGTTCGGGGCATGAAAAAAATGCAGAGTATCTTTTTACCCAGCTATGTGATGGCATTGAGGAGGTAGGGGCATCAAATGTAGTCCAAATTGTTACAGATGCTGCCCCTGTTTGTAAAGCAGCAGGTATGTTGGTGCAAAAGAAATACAAGCATATTTTTGGACACCATGTTGTGTGCATTCATTGAATAATGCACTCAAAGATATTGGCAAGTTTGAGTGGGTTTTAGCTCTCATAGAAAAGGGCAGAAAAATTCAAATGTTTATATGCAACCATCACCAAACACAAGCTATTTATCGAAAATTTGCCAAGGTGGAGCTTCTCAAACCAGCTGATACAAGGTTTGCTTCCTATTTTATTCTTCTTCACCGTCTTTTTGAAGTGAAAGGTGCTTTGTGTTCCACGGTTGTTAGTGATGCATGGGCAGCTTGGAGGCAATCTACATCAATTGATGCAGTTGAGGTGAGAGCTATGATCCTTGATGAGAATTTTTGGGCCAAGGTTAAATTTGTTGTGGACTTTATTCAGCCCATATGTGAGGTGATCAAATTTGCTGATTCAGACAAGCCATGTTTGGGGGAAATTTATGAAGAAATAGATTCCATGTGTGAAAGAATTAAGCAAATAACAGATGCAAAAGATCCTTCACTATATCCTTTGATAGAAGGAAAGTTACATGGAAGATGGAACAAACTTAATACACCTCTTCATTGTGCTGCCTATGCCTTAATACCTAAATGGCATAATATACAAGAGACCAATAAGAGGGCTCCATATGAGGATAGAGAGGTAATGAAGGGGTTTTGGGCTGCAATAAAAAAAATATATGGCCGAGGTGAGGAAGCATCAGTTATAAGGACTCAATGGAATAAGTTTTCACGTGGGCATGGTGACTTTTCTTCCGTGGAAGCTTTATATGATATGCGAGCAAAGAAAAACCCTATAGAGTGGTGGTGGAACCATGGAGGTGAAACACCTGAATTGCAATCATTTGCAATAAGATTACTCTCACAAGTAGCCAGTTCTTCATCTTGTGAGAGAAATTGGAGTACTTATGGTTTTATTCATTCACTAAAGAGGAACCGATTGGGGTCAAAGAAAGCAGAGAACCTGGTGTACATTCATAGCTCACTTCGCCTTCTCTCTCGTGTAGATCCTGCATACAATGAGGGTCCTTCAGCAAAATGGGACCAAATTTCACCTGATGAAGATGTTGCAGCCATAGTGGATGAAGCGGTTGAACCAGATGGCCTTATTGATTTACCCCCAGTTCTACTACCATCAGAGGAACCTGAGTTAGAGAGTGATGAGTATTTGGAGAGCCTCATAACTGAGGACCTTGACATGGATGATATTGATAATTGATGTGATGTAGATGATATGATCATATGAGATATCAGATAGATTTCTGATTTTTGTTTTTTGTTTGCATATCAGCCAATCGAACTATCAATATTTCTGATTTTCAATATGTAATCGAATATGTAATGTGACAACAACATTTGGATTTGAATTTTGTGTATTTAAAGTTAATGTTTATTCTTAACTTTACTACTGCTATTGTTTTGAAAGTTCAATGTCATTATATTTTCAGATTTTCTATATATTATTAATTTTTATGTTAAAAAAAAATGGCGTCTCCAAGTACCTCGTCTCCTATTTTTCAAAAATCGCAGTACACGGTGCGATGCAGGTCCTCGGAGTACCGATTACCGATTACCAGGTCTCGCGGTGGCAACTGTAGTGCCTTGCAATGCGACCCTTGCAAATTACCATACGTGCTCCTGGTTGAACTTAGGAAGGCCCGTCACCATCTTCTCCATGATAGGTAAGGCTCGGAAGTGTAGGTGAGCCAATCTCCGATGCCAAAGATCGCATAGACTTGAAGAGTCATGAACCAAAGCCTGTAAAGAACGTGTGCATACCTTGTAAAGGTTTTCATGTCTAACTCCAATTACTTGAGCATCCTTGAAGCTAGAGTTCTCCATCCACACTAGAAGTTTGCCTTTGGAGAAGGCAACTTGATATCCTTTATCTTCCAAAGCTGAAATAGAAATAAGATTGCGCTTGATTCCAGGAACATAAAGAACATTACCCAATTGAAGTGATATGCTGGAATCCAAATGAAGTGTGGAGGTCCCAATTCCTTTTACGGAGTAGCTGGCATCATCTCCAATGATGACTTGTTTAGAAGATTCCTTTTCCACCAAGCAGTAAAGTGCTCCTTAGAAACTAGGTGATGTGCATTGAAGCACCATGAATTATCAAGTGTGTTGGTATGGAAGGCTCACGTTACTTGCTTGATAATGCGAATAGAACAAATATTCACTTGAATCCTTTTGAGGAGAGGCATCATCAACATTCGCAACGGTGACCTGTAGCTTAGGTCTAGTTGGACAATACTTGGCGAAGTGCCCAAACTTGTCACACCTAAAACATTGAATCTTGGACATATCCCTCTTCTTCTTGAATGGAGGTGCATCATCATTTCCCATAGAGGCCTAACAAACACCAATTTAGACCTCCCACAGAATCCAACACAACTTCCCTAAAGGACACAAGTGACTTCTTTGCAACCCTATTGAAATCCAATACAATACCCCTGTTTTAGGCTACTCAATTAGCCCTGTTTGCTTCAAAGGAAGTACTTCTAAACTCCCTTGCTTTCCACTTTCAAAACTCACTTGGGGAGTTAAATTGCCAATTACAAAACCCGGTGAGTTAAATTGCCAATTATAGCCTACCAAATCCCATCACCATTTCACAAATACCCAGGAGCTTCCACAATTATGCTATACCCATGAGCCCTCTCTTTTCATGAAATACGCGGTTTGTGAAAATCGCGGCTCTGGGCTTCCGGACTCGAAGTCCAATGCATCAGCCAGTTAATTGCAAGTGCATGCACGGACTCACAAGAGCCTTCACAGAGTCCAATTCCATCCAACAATTCGCGAAACCCTTTTAGTATCTCCCATTTTCACATAGAAAGAATGCTCTGCTTGACCCTAGGGCATCATCCCAAAACCAATAACTTGTCTCCTCCCACATTCAAAACCAAAAAGACATCTACACTAATACAAGAGAAGTCATTCCACCGAGACACAGGTTTCTACAGTAGGTGGAATGACTTAATTTGTCATTTTTGTTATAAACAGACCCTTCACTGGCCTACTACAGGAACTTATAGAAATTTGAGAAAAACTCCCTCCAAACTTATTGTTAGACTCTCAAAATGGATGCAAAAGAAAGCTACTTCGAATCCCTACAATACACAAAGAGCTTTAGAGCATTTGCTATGTGTACGGGTCTGTATAGTATGAGAAAAGCTTCAGAAATAGAGAAATTAGCAGAAAAACTCATTGTATTGATGTGGATGATTCAATTACAAACTTCAAGAATTGATGCACGAGCCTTCTAAAGGCTTTTTATACATGTTCAATTCAAACTCCAACTATCCAACGGCTATAACTGCTTTTAAACTTCTATGTCCCTTCATATTCCTAAATGTTGCAAATTTTACAATTTTTGTCTTGACAACATTACATCTTTTTTGCAACTTTTCCTAGTTTGACACTAAAGACTCACAAACCCCCAAATTACATAAGAGATGGTCTCATTAGACCTTATTTAGTATTAATAGACCTCTAATGCTAAAAAGACCCTATCACAACTACTTGACATTTTGACCTCTTGATGCAAACTTCATCTGCTTGGGTGCTCCTGCACCAGATATCAAGCCAATAGAGTTTCGTTTTAGTTTAGTTTGGCTTTGTATATTTACTTTTGGCAAGTACTTTTATAAGGTTCAAATATGTTAAAAAATTAAGATAAAAGCCTTAGTATTTATGATATTGTCTACTATTTCCCACTAAATTGTGTCTTTGGATTTATATACTTAGAAAACATTACTACGAGCCTAAGGCAAATGACAATAGTGTGGAATATAGATAAAAAAGCAACACATCTCTTAACCATTCCATGTTAATGTCCTTAACATCAAGCGTACAAGCCTACCAAAGAATGTGTCTTTATTTTAATGTCCTTAACATCTATTTGAAATATACGTCCATTCAAGGTTGTACTTGTGATTTGCCTCAACAACCTAATGAAATCTAGTGAATTTTTGATGGTTAACCACATCCCGGCAGCCAACACTCAGTTTTGTGCTAAAAATAATGAAAAAACTTGATTAAATAGCGATTTTGCGCAATTATGGTTTCGTGATGGGTTGGCTGGGCAATGTTTTTTCGTCTTTTTACACGATTTTTATGCATTTTGTTTCGTGATTTAAACCCTAAAAAATTGTTGAAAATTATAATTTTTTGGGGAAAAAATTGTTTCTGCCAAAGATTTTTTAAAAATTGGGAATTTTGTGATTTTTTGAGGATTTATGCTTCTATGCCTTAGATCACCAACAAAAATTGTTTAAAGAATTTCGTAATTTAAAAGAAAGAGATCATTAAGTGCATGCTTATATTGAACAAATTTGAGGCTCCAAATTTGGATGGATATACACGAAATTGAAGGGCAAGCAACAGCTCGGTATGTGAATGGCCTAAAATTCCAACTTCAAGATGAGCTTGAATTAGTAAAAGTGCCTACAATGGATGAAGTTTATATTTATGCTATAAGGGCAAAAGAGAAATTGAACCAAAAAAGAAAATTGGCAAGTAACTTGTAATAGCTACCGGAATATAGGAAGAGGAAGTTCCTCCAAACCTATCAAAGATGAAGAACTAAAGGAGTATGTGAAGCTGGTTGTTCGAGGAAGGGGAAGCCATTGAAATGTTTTATTTGTAATGAGTCTCATAAAGCTATTGATTGCCCTCAAAACCCCAAAAGGGCAATGGTGGCTCAAGAAAGAGAACATCGGATTGAATAAGTTGAAGTCGAGTTAGGAGAGAACTTGGTGCTGAGAAGAACTTTAATCTCTAGAGACAAAGAAAGCCTTGAAGCTGATTGGAAGAGGAAGAGTTTCTTTAAAACGAAATGCAAATGCAAGGCAAGGTGTGTAAAGTGATGATAGATGGTGGGTCGACGAACAATCTGGTGAGTTTAGAAATGGTTGAAAAATTACAGCTTGCTTGTATTCCTAATTCTAATCCCTATAGAATTTCTTGGTTGAAAAAAGATCATAGCGTGCTTGTGGATGAATCTTGTCTAGTTGCATTCAAAATCGGCCCTCATGTAGATTAAGTGAAGCGTGATGTGGTGCCAATGGATGCATGTCATCTGTTGTTGGGTTGGCCTTGACAATATGACAAAAAACTAATACATCAAGG
>VDFB02106596.1:0-15785 GCA_007258455.2 Sequoia sempervirens | reverse complement strand
CATTACTTATCGATTATCAAACATATATACATATATAAAGAATAATACTATGTATATATTTACAATTATATATAAATATATATTAATATATATGTCACTCTATTACTTTCCACGTATATATTAATACTTATCTATATATACATAAGATTATTTCAATAGCTTTATAAAACACTCATACTCATAACCTTTGATGGACATATATACATGGAATGTATATATACATATATATGTCACCTTAGTCCAATTAGTATTGCCATGCTTATGGGTAATCTGACCATGAGCTTGCATAGGTACATCTACCTATGTATACTCATGTACGTATTCACTCACATGTATGAGTTTACCATAGACATGTACATATATACATTTAATACATATATCTCATCAATATAACAACAAACACACAAGGAAGGACTTCAACTCAACTTCAAGACACATCACACTCCTCATTCCAAATGTTCATAAAACAAGATTGGAAACCAACATAAACATTCACAATCAAAACAGAAGATCACTTACCCATTACCTGAATTGACTTGACTTAACTAAGACCAAATAGGGCATGAGTGTGTGAATGCTTAGCAAGGTTGAATTAAAGGTTACTAGACCAATTTCTTCTCCGGAGTGATATTTCCCCTCTCTTCCAAAGGTTTGAACCTATTCCTGCATCTAGCTTAGTTCACCATAACAGTAGTTAGTCAAATCAATGCATTCATATACATGTCATATTCATAATATGTATTTCATATACTAAATCATAAAGCATTTAATTGAATCAAACATTCATTCATCATATCTCTATCAAAATTCATAAAAAAAAAATCACATATATTAAATCAATTCACCAAACTAGGTAATAGTAAATAGGTAATAACACACAGGGTGTAACAACTCTTCCTTCATAGTGTGAAGGCATACTTTAGGATATTGACTTATTTCATTTCCTTATGGATATTTAAGTCTTTGGGATCTTAGCACTTGTCTTAGCTTCATGAGTTGATGATTCCAATCTTAAAAACTCCACCACAATGGAGGTGTGTATGTTCATGGTTTTTCCAACCTGATAAGGGGGCGACAACCAATCACTACATGGAGAAAAAATATTGTTCTTCGATAATGTCTACTTATATATATGTTCTTTTTGGAAGTTGATCTTCCCACATATTTACATGTTCTTTTATGTTTGTATAAACTACTTCAACCCATTTCTTTGTATCATTTCCTCCAACCTTCGATAAAGAGGAGGGCATGTAAGTATTATTCACACTGATGGTGCTTGATAGTGTAAACCATTAGTGAGTTGTTTCCACAACGAACACCCATGTTTATCAAATGACGATGGTGAGTCTCCAGATTAAACACGTCCCTTGAATCATCAATTTTCATGACTTGTTCTTTCGGTAACAAGAATTCAAAATAATCATTGTAAATCAGTTGAAATGACAAAATCAGAAGGATTCTTAATTAAATGTTTTACAAACAAACAACTGAACTCTAGAAATTGAATAGATATAAAAAATTTAGAAGGGAAAGAATGTATTTATTGAATTTAAGGAACGTTCTTAACTTTTTGTGTATATATTTGTGAAATGTATGAAGAATTTTTTCTGCAACTAAGTAATACCTATAAATCCTTAAACTTCTCTAATTGGATTAAAGGTTTTGAGTTTTCTGTTAAAATTTAATGTTCTATTTGCACATTATATGGGAACGAAAAAATACTATTTTGAATGCAATATGATTTTTTTATGTTTTATAAAAGAATGTACACACATACTTAATTACTATGATTGAAGGCCATATATGTGTATATACATAAACCAATTATGTATACACATACATGCAATATACCTTCTTTTAATAGTTCATTTTGCTTGATTGAATAATTAAGTTTCATTCCATGTAAGGAGTAAGGAAATATTTATATTGTATGTTGATGTGCATGTGATGTGAAATGTGCTTGAACATGTCATTTAATTGATGAAAACAAATCATGTTAATAATGACCGAATGCCTGATTACATAATGTACAAAAGCAATAAATATGGTTCAGTTTACTTTGCAAGAATCTGTTGACTTCAAGTATTACCTAAGTGAAACATATGAAGATTGTGCTTGTAAAAAAATATAAATTATTATCATAAAAAAGTTGGTTAGGATAACCCTTTATAAACTAGATTGTATGTTTGCAACTATAATGTTTAGAAGGGAAGGGTGTTTCCTTATGTATGTAGAAGGTTTTCTTTCAAAACAGGTGCCAAAAATCAAATAACGAAGGGTATAGGTTTTTATTTTCCTAAAATATATCATATTGTTACTATATACAGTGTATGCTTGGCCAAGCTTTTGTAGCCTGTAACATTGAATAGACTAATTTTATGATGTAACTCTCTGCCATTTTCTAACATTGATCTTGCATATTATAATTATCGATAGAAATGCATGTAGTTATGTTAGAAACACACCAAATTCAACCTTGCTTTTCATTTTCTCTTGCTAAGTATTCCATGCAGGGTCAGGTATTCTTCGAGTTAAGAAGAATTTTGGGGAAGCGTAGCTTCGTGGTTGGGTGGAAAAGCGTCAGAACCATATTCTCATCTAGATGCAGTGAGCTTTGAAGAGGAATCACAAGGAATTCCATTTTTTAACTATTGTATTTTGTACTTCTTGATGTAAAATTTGAGTTGACTAAGTGGTAATATTAGCCTAGTCAAACTATGGAATCTGACAATTTGACATTTGTGAATGAATATAATTCATTATTTTGGACACGTTGTGCTATGATAGAAAATAGCTATTTGATTTGTCTTGAATTTTTTTATCTTTTTTAGACTACATGAATTGATTAGGTATTCTTCCCCCTATAAACTACAGTGCACCTGGTAAACTTTTTTCATGTGACTGGTGGCATTGGCACGACACACCCTCTGGTACCATGGGTCTAGGGGGAGACTAGACCTCGTGACCTCTTGCCTACAACATGATGCTTTATCCAATTGATTTAGAACCCCCGCCCCCTTATAGCTCATCTTGAATTTATTATTCATAATGTTATAATTGATTTATTTGGTGTTATTTTGGAAGGAAACATTACATTTTGTATCAGAGCTTAGGGTTCGACTCTAGGCCTATGAGTCCATAGTAGTCAAAATCAGGGTTAGTTAACCCTTATTCGATTTAAAATTTAATGAACCTGAATTCAATGCAGGTATGGGAAGGTCAAAGTCTGGGAAAAAGAGGGGAAAGACAATCAAGACTTCTAAAAATCAAGTTATTGTCGAAGAGAACAAAGAAAATGAAGTCAAACTTGAAATTCCTGATGATGAGACCTTAGCACAATGTTAAATGTCCAAGATACTAAGAGGGGGGGTGAATTAGTATCTTCTTAAATTCTTTAATCATATACCATCCAATTATTCCAATGCATATAATGACAAAGATAAATAAAAGCATTAACAGATCATGAAATCACATAACACATGAACACTGAGATTTTTACATGGAAAACCCAAAATGGGAAAAACCACAGTGAGTGTTAGCTCATAATATAGTGTAACCAATTATAAGATATTACAAAATGGGTGGCTCACTACTAGGACTCACTATCCAAATACGAAGGATCACTACCTACAGAATTACAATGACAAAAATGGATTACAACTAGAAAATGAACTGATAAAGTACACCTAGTGAGTGCAGATTCAGTTCCAATGAAGCTTACTAAACTGTCTTGACACACTTCATCATATTCATTCTTCTTCACACTCACATTCACAAAATAACCATTACATTTTCAATATTCAAAAACTATCAGATATATATATTTGATCTCTCTACAAGCATCAATTGGGTCAACCTAATTAGATGTACTTCTCATTCACCAAAAATACCAACTATCGGCTTCAAGCTTTCACAAAATCTTCTCAAAAATCAATTTGCACATCCAACACGCTATATCAAGTTGGCATGGACCTAAAATAGGTTGCACATATATCTGCATGACAAAAATTAATTCACCATTACACAATACAACCATTAGGTCGAACAAGGATAGACCTAATAGCACAATTGCAAATACCAGTGTAACACCAATACACCATACGAGCATTTGGATACGTGAGATCTTGAATGTACGTGCTCTTGACGTCTACAAACTATTTCTCAAAAACCACAAGCAACAATAATCACCAAAAAATAAATGTGGACCAAAATACTAGAGGATGTAAGCAAAATACCAATTCAAATACCGGACTAGAATACCAGAACAACTTCAAACTTGATCTTGCAATTGCAACTCATATATCATGGTGACATCAATGACAACACAAGATAGAAAAATGAGATGTTCTTCTTCATTTTTCCAACAATCCCCCCCTTTTTCATTGATGGCAACATGTGCTAAAAAGAATATTTACAAAACTTCTTATTTACAACACTTCTCCCCCTGACACCAACATTTCACCATTCTTCACCCCCCCTTTGACATCAAGGACAAAGGGTGTTCCAAAAAATAACTTGAAAACAAAGAAAACAAAGAAACATGTATCAACCGGAGGATGGTGAGCCTTGAAGCTCCTTCAGAATACCTTCCCAAACTAATTTTCCATTCTCCCAGCTATCCTTTGTGGCAATTAGCATCCTGCTCAGGGATTCCAACTCTACCAGAGTTTCTTCTACACCATTTGAAGTATTAGGAGTCAAATTTATCTCCTCAAGTTTTCTTGTACATGCCAGAGCCTTTCCAACCAGAGTGTATTCCACTCTTACAATGTCACTCAATTGATCAATTTTTTTGATAATTTCTTCCTTCTACTTTTGCAAGACAAATGATTTTTCTTTATGCATAGTGATGGCGTTCTAGGTTGATCTGTCTCTATCTTTGGATAGGCTGTAAGTATCGGAGACGGTGGATAGCTGAGACTCAATAGAGTCCATAACAACCTTAATATTTTGAGTCGCATCAGACCACTTTAAGCAATAAGCAAGAACAACATTTGCTTCTGAGTCACAAACCTTCACGGCTTCCAAATTCTTTTCAACACTTGAGTGTGCAAGAGCACACTTGTCATGTAAATCCAATAATATTTTCTCTGCTAATTTCTCCTCAACCTCTTGTCTTGTCTTTTCACTAAGCCCAGAGGTATACTCCTCAACAACAATCTCAAATTTTCAACAAGAGCGAGAGATGTATCAATGGATGCACTAGGTATAACTTCTTGCAATGCCTTGAGAGAATCTTCTATAAGTTTTATTCCTTTTAGATATGCTTCAAAAATTTCCTTCCTTTTGGATGCTTGCAAAGCATCTCCTAACACCATTTTATGCACCAGAGACATCTTCTCCACATCTATAAACCCTTCAATCATAGGAAGTTATAGAAGCTCCTAGGGAATTATCGACTAAAATCTAATTTGCTTGGATAGCAAGCCTTTCAAAACATCATTACCGGAGGACAATTCTTTAGGATTCTTAAGAGATTTTACAACTTGTTTTTCACTTTCTCCATTTTTCTAGGCATATTCTCTATTTTTCTTTTCTTCCTCTCTGTTTTTCTTCTCTTCTTCCTCCTTATTTTCTTCTTCCATTTCCTCTTCTTATTCTTCTTTCTCTTCTTCCTTTTTGTCTTCATCTTTGGCTTTATCATTGTTATCCTCTTCATCATTTCCATCCTTTTCATCTTCCTTTGGATTGTTTTTCCTTCTTCTTCACTACCTTTTCTTTCTTTTGTGTTGCCTTGTTCATTATTTCCTTTTTCTCCTTTAGTGTGCTTCGAAGGAGAATCATTGTGCTTTTCAGGCTCAACCTCACCTTCATTATGCTTTTCACCTTCTAGAGGATCATTTTCACCACTGACATCAACTTCAACATCAATATTTTCATAAATATCTTCATTACTTGTATCAAGAGGAATATTTTCCTCAACATTTTCAACAACAACATCTTCATTAGCTTTAACCATGCCATATTTTTCTATTGTATCCCAAATCACTCTTGTTGTTTCCTTCCTTACCTTCTTTGTCAACTTTTTATTCCTTGTCATCAACATGTTTACTCTTTTCTTCATTTGAAACATTTCTGCATAGATGTTCTTCAAAGATTCTAGATCATCTGGGGTTAGGGAAGACCCAAATTTATTATATGCATCATTCCTGATTTCCTCTTCGAATTCAACAAGCTCTTATCTCCTTTTCATCAATCTTTCCCACATACTTTCAGGTATATCTTTCTTTATATCATCCCACTTAACTTCTAAGATGATAACATATTAAATAATAGCTAAAAGGAAAATTTTCTTATCTTCTTCTCCAACATTATCACAGTATTCCATTGTAGGTTGAAGCATATTCTCAAAATGTAGCAAGGAATTGAGAGTTGCCTCTAATTTAAAGTGGGGACCAAAACTTACCAGATCTTCTTGTTATCCTCTCTAGTCCACAGAGGCTTCATCAAACACCTTAGTCTTCTTTGATTCTAGTTTGGTGTGCACATGAACACCAAAATATTGCACTTCCTCATTATCAGAGGATGACAAAACAAGTACTCTCTTGGAACCAACAACTTCTGTAGAAGCACCTTCACTAGAGATAAGCCTCTTCTTCTTCTCCTCGCCAACTTTGCATAAGGATATTCTTCATCATCCTAATCATCTGTAACACTGAGGTTCTTCTCCCTTGTTGCTTTATCTTTCCTTCCTCTCTTTGCAGGGGCTTCCATAGGAGTTTCTTTCCTCTTCCTAGATCTAGTAATTGGTCCGGTGGAAACAAGACCTTTTCCTTCATCAGCTATGTTGGGTTCAATCTTTGTTGCAAGGGTTGTAGAGTATTTTACAGAGGTATTCCTTCTGGATCTCCTTGGGCCAAATGATTCTACCTCCAACCATTCTCCCCTAGCCCTTCCAAGGGAAATCTCCTCATTAGTGAATCTAGCTTCTTTAATCTTTTTCTCCACTTTCTTCCTAATTTTAGGCTTATGCTGCTCCAAATGAATCTCCATAGACTTTATAGCATATGTCCCAATTCTGGGTTCATTTGGATCCTTCGGATTCTTCAACAACATTTCCACATAACCTTCAGCTTTTTCTTCTGTTACCTCATATCCCAAAGGCTGAATCCATATGGTTCGAGGTTCTACAACCTCAATCATGTATTCATTAGAGGAAACATGGAATATGATGTCATATTTATACTTCTCAACAATTTTCTTTGAAATCGTTTCCCTTTCATTCATGTTTCTTTTGAATATATCAAAGAATACTATTAAAGCATCATATTGAGCATCCAGATTACCCAAACTATGCATGTAATCAAAATTTTGATGTGCCACTGGTCTGGATGAGTCCCGAGATACTTCATTATTCCTTCTCAGAAGTCCCTTCATGAAATAAAGCAATAGACATACAATCAATGAACCAAATTTGAAAGCATACTTTCTTTCCTTTGTCAACTTCAAGTTCTCAAGCAACTGTAATCAAAGAAGCTCACATAGATCATAATCTGCACCATTTACAACCATATCAAAGCCAATATAGATTTTTATAGGTGAAACAGAGTTCTCTTTGTTTGTGAAGTATATTTTTTGATCGATCATGATAGTTGCATACTTCACAGCTAGATTAGTGATGGATTTCATTGCTAAATCTCTCTTATCATATGTGGCTCTTGTCAGTTCCATTACAACCTCATTCTTCATGGATTTCAACATAGGTAATGTACCCCTATCCCAAAGCCTAGTAACAACCCTAATCGCTTCCTTAGTTATTAGGTGCGGTCAATCAGTCCACAGGAATTTATCATGAATTCTACTTAGGATTGATTTCACAAATTTTTCATCATAGATGAAGTTGGGAAAATTATTCCATCTGTTTAACCTCTTCCCGACCAGGTTTGAGTACTTAGGTTTTATCAAGCAATCATCACCAGTAAGTTCATTTTTCCAAATGTCAATCAACTTTGTGTGGTTGAATTCCTCATACTTTACTCAAATATACATCCTTGTATCCTTGTTCGACATAAATCCATGAGGGATTGATGAGAATGCGCCCATGGGGTCATCTTTGAAAACTTTCGAGGAATATTTCCTATAAGAGGTTCTTGGCATCTCAAACACTTTAATGACTACAAGGGTTACCATTCTTCCAATTTCAAATTCAAACAATTCAAACAACACAAAACATAACTGCATGGAAGATTCAAATACCTTTTTCTTCATGATGAATCGCAACTAGGGTTGTACAACTAGAACTCCAAATCTCCTCAAGAATGCTCCAAAATCTCTTCAACTTCTTCAAATGCACGAATGATCAAAATTCCTTAAACATTTCCTTTATAAAACAATGGTCTGCCCTAATTCGCATTAAATGCAAAAGATTTCAAAAAGATGCTAAAAACTCCTCTTTTACTCAGAAAAACCCTAATTCGCTCTGCAAAAGATCATTCCTTCATATTTTCTTCTGGTTCCTTTTCTATAACCTTTGATTATTCATTCTTCACATTTCATCCTCATTCCATCCTTTGACACACCATTTATCCAGGGGTTCTTATAATTTTTTGATAATGCTCCCCCTATGACCTTGCTAGGTCTAATTACCAAATAAATCGTTTGTACCAGATGAGGGCACAAACACATCAATAGTTTTAGGTTTTTCTCTCTTCCTCCAAATCTTATTCATCTCTTGTTTAATCTCATATTTTTCAACCTTCTTCCTAGATTCATTCTTTTCTACCAGATTGGTCTCCTTACTCTTCTTACTTTTGTAAACTTTTGAAACATGTCCTAGTTTGTTGTAGTTATAGTAGACAACATTTCTCTGATTATATTGACTTCCACTTACTCGTGTTCTACATTTATTAGCTTTATGTCCATACTTGTTACAAGTATAGTAGTAGCCATGGAAGGATTGATTCATTCTTCCTCCATTAAACTGATTTATCATCAAGGTTTTGCATTCACTTGCCCTATGTCCAATTATTTTGCATGCAAAACATTGACCAAAAAGTGATAGGGAGAGGGTTGGATGAGACAATCACAGTCCCATGCTCTTGGTCTCACCTTGGAAAAACCTTTGGTGTTTCTCTCCACCTTCTTGAACCTATAGGTCCTAAGACTTTTTAGACACCCCTGGTTCTTCTGGCCAACCCTCCTATCAATTGCATACACCTAACCAAGCCAAACTTGGTGCTTTCTCCTCCATTTTCCACCTTGGCCCTTAATCTTCCTAAAGACCAACTAACTCTCCAAATCTCCTCAACTTGTTGCAGGGGCATGTGGTATCCTCCAAGGCTTCAAAACCATCCCACTGTGATTCTTGTCCAATCACAAATCTTCATTCTTTCATCACTACCACTAAAACCTAGTTTAGGGTTTAAGAAGGGCTAGTAGCCCTTGAGCCCCAATTAGGTCTCTTAGCCGAGAAATTAGGTTATAACTCCTTCCTGCTTGATAAACACCATAAACTCACAAAAGGAACCCTGGCTCAATCTCCTAGCTCTCCAATATTTTTAGGGTTTTGGGCCTTCCTAGGCCATACACAGGGGTAACCTTGATTTTGAGAGATTTAGGGCTTTTTAAGCCTTTTCTTGGACACACAGTGAATTGTTTTCTTCTTTCAGCCACCAAATGGATTGGTGATGACTCTTGCCTCTTTCCAGACCTTTGTAAGGTCTCCTGAAATCACTACACACCCTAAGTTTCCAGTGAGTAGACACCCTTGCAACGTTGGAGATTATTTTGCACTGTCTTTTCTAACCAAGCATAACCAGCTTGCCTAGGAATAGACTTTTTGCATACTTCTTGGACTACTACAGACCCCTACTCCTATTGTATGTACAGTCATGGAGTTTAGCTTCATTCCCAACAAGCCCGTACTCAAAGTATGTTACCTATTTTTCACTCATCGATAGGTAGAGCTGAATGAAGTTCAGCTATTATAGGTACAAGAAATTTTCAAATTTTGCTGATAAAGTGTTCATTGATCATCATTGAGATCATCTTACACATGTGTCATAAGTTTTTGTGCAAATGTTTAAAACAGAAAATTAAGAAAATTTGCATAATGATACTTTTATTCATTTTGTGAAATGTTGAATCTCGCACAAGCCACGAGAGTAACTGAGTTTGTTTCTGACAATCAAGAGATGAATACAAAATTTAAATGAACAGACTACACTGCTGAAAATAGCATAAGCATAAAAAAGAGAAGCAATTCATCATTTCCTGTAATGATGAATCACTTCGTTGGTGCTTCTAGCCGTCGTGCCTCCAAGCAGTTGCAGCCCCGCTTCATCGCTCCGTGTACCTGCAAAATCGTTAAGGAAATGGTATTAGAGTTATACTCTAAGCAATGGTGAATTACTTTCTGCCTTACGCCTATGCTACTGACATAAATGTAATTTGCGTTAAACCGAGCATTCATCAGATAATTGAAAAAAAATCAAGCGGAAAGATATAATTCAATGGAAGCTTTCAGCTTCTTTTATTTTGCTAACATGTTTGTTTCAGTGTGCAGGAACAGGTTTATCATGTTCGAGTTCATTTCATCAGATATGTGGAGTAAAATGGGCTCCCACAAGGGTTGAGCCCGGCATATCAAAAGGATACACTCTCAAGTTACATATGAGAGTTCGTTAACATTGTTAAAACAGTCATTAAGAGAGTTGCTAAAATTAAAGGATAATCATATAAGCAGCCTTATTTCAAAGAAATTCGAAAGAATAGTGTGAAGAACTCATCAATTTTGATAATACTTTGTTCATCTCTGCTTCATATTCGAGTGTTGGAATGCTTTCATAAATCATATCACCATACAGAACAGATTTGCAATAGTCCAAGTTTTTACAAGTTCTTCAACAGAAAGCAGCAAATTCTGTTTTGAATCAGCATTTAATAATAATAGAAGATACAGATATGCATTATCTTTTACCAAACAGAACAATCTGATGTTTCAAGCTAATGTTATACTCTGGCACATATTGTTGAGTGTGTTTCCATCATAAGATACAACCATGATTTGGGGAACAAAGGAGGTTCATTATCTTGCTCCAAGTGAGCTTGAGAGATAGCACGGTGACAAGCATAAGGGCAGAAATACAACAGTGAACAAGGTGTACATTGACAACAGCAGTGAAGTATTGATGACATGATTGGAGGAGAAAAGAAATCTTTTGAGTTCTTGAAAAATAGGAATCTTGAATCATAAGACAGTATTTGGATGTCTCAGAACAGTAATTCTGCCCATCAAGAATATAATTCACAGACAAGTCATATAAAATATGTGTGCAACAGTTTGAGGAAAAGTATGTTTACTACAGTGGAGCATCATGAGTGCATACCATTTTCCAGTGTTCATTATGCAAGCACATACTGTCAGCAGTATAAAGGTATACAATGTTACAAGTTTTACTGAGACAACAATGCAATGTGGGTTATTCAGCATTAATATTAAATGGAACATATGTCTTTCATTGGCAGTTCTTATTTACAAAGATACAGAAAAACAGATTTTGCATAGATATAAAACCAAAGTCAATCAAGGAATAAGTGCTACTAAGACTGCATTAAATATCAAAACTTAGTTTTTCCTTAAAAGACATTATGAGTTACTTTGAAATGAAGGTATGTAAAAGACAGTGGGCTGCGAGCTGTGACGATTTTGTGAAAAATAAAAAAAACAGTTGTAGATGCTCAAGGAAACAGATTTTGAGTAAAATTCATTCACAAAAGATGAAAGGGCATTTACCATAGCAGCTTCAATGACAGAAATGGAAGGTAAATGTACAAAATTGTAAGTGTTCTTTAATAATTAAAGGACAGTGTAATCATAAGTATATGGTATGTAAAATAGAACATTTACGCTTCAAAGTTTTTGGCCTATAAGCATGACTAAAGCCATATATCAAAAGTCGAGCCAACACAGAAATGCTTCAAGCCGTGAACA
Organism: Sequoia sempervirens; assembly: GCA_007258455.2. Taxonomy (NCBI): domain Eukaryota; kingdom Viridiplantae; phylum Streptophyta; class Pinopsida; order Cupressales; family Cupressaceae; genus Sequoia; species Sequoia sempervirens. Next base: position 3,853 of record VDFB02106596.1, on the reverse strand, counting down.
GTAGTAAGTTGAGTAACATACAGAAATTTCTGGGTACAGATAAGAATAATGATGGCTGGGGCTTGTGTAAATATCAAGTATGTCAAAATACAAAGGAAATTAAGTATGTAAGCATATGCCAAGGATTTTAAAGCTTTTACTAATCATGGCGATTGTTTCAAACATTCATTTAATGGTCCCTATTTTAAGAAAAATCACATGTTGAGATATATGTCACAATAAGGAATTTTTAGAGAGATATTAATGTTCTCTCAAAAAGCAGACAAGGTGTTCATACCCAGATGAAAAGATTAAATTCCCAGGTTCAGAATATGCGGCCATGAATACAAGTGAAGTCTTCAAGTTCCCAGAATTTTTGAAAATAAAAGCCAGTTTAACAAGATACCCAGAAAGCAGAAAATAAGAACGACATGGAGAGATAGAGGTTTAAGTTCAAAATCATTCTTAAGGTTGCTGTCTCACAGATACATGGGAATGAACGCAAATTTTTTGAATACCTAGATGAGGATAGCTCACAGCCACAGTCAATAATGACAAAAGAATACAGTAAATTTTGTGGCCTGGAGTTTTTCTTTTGTTTAATCTATCAACTTGTTTTATACAAGAGAAAATTTCTAAGAAGTTTGTATTTCAACAAATAAATGAAGGCAAAGAACGAAACTTACTGTCATGCGCCTGAAGAAGAATTTTTGCATATACCTAGATGGGGTTTTACTGAGAAAAATATATGCTTAATCTATCAACTCATTTTATACTTAAAGAGCTTTCAAAAGCTTGTTTTATATCCAAAATACAAAAGAATAAAATGTAGATTGGTTATTTTCAAAGGTTGAACCAGTGATATGGCGCCTTTCATCACAAACACATTGTCAAAGCCCAAAAATTACTAAGAAAATCACACCAGAATAAGGGTAGCCGCGGCCAAAGATAGACCCATCTGATGATTATGTCAATTCTTAGCTGAAGATATTTTGTTAAAAATTGAATGACAGAAGGATGGAAGCTTACCACGATTTTCATGGTAGAGAGTTCATTATCATACATGGCTTTCTTCAGATTATCTTCAAGCATCGACTTCAACGGCAGGGAATTTCAACAGAGGATAGGTGCAGATGAAAAAAATGTTAGAATATCATCATAGTCGTGCCCATAAGACAACAAAAAGGATATTTAAATGCCCAAAAGAACTTAGATTTGTAGCGAATGAGTTTCATCTTACCTTTTACGCCCAGAATCTTTCAAAAGATCATGAAAATTGACAGACAATGGTGGAAATCGAGCTTGAAACCCTACTCAGAATGGCGGCCAGTTTTTTCTTCCAAAAACTTCAAGTCAAAATGTGAATAATGATGGGATTTTAGGGTTCGATGGTCTTTTGTCTATTCACCCTAAAAATGCCTTTGAATATTTGTCAATGATTTTATTAAAATCACCATGTTTTATTCATTTTCCAATCAGAGGATTTGCTAATTATGTGGTTAGCTTTATCAAATGTCAAAAGATTTGCTAATGATGTGGTCGAATATAATAATTGATGCATGGTGGTCGACCAACTTCAAAGGGTTAAGATTCTATTTTAATCTTATGTATTTTTTTTTTGCATTATTCAATGAAGGGATAATTTATTAAATGATCCACTATAAATCATTTAATAAATTAGTCATTTTAAACATGCAAATAAAAGATATTATAAATCCATGTATAGAACAAGCAAAGTTAACTGAAGGTGAGAGATATTTTTATCATGCACATGATAATAGAATTGGAGTTTCAGTTCCCATGGGTGAAATCGGTAAAAACGAGGCAGTTTTGCATGCTTTGAGCCACTTTTTTAGGGAGTTGCAATTCAGTTGGAATAGTGCATGTATCAGTTATGACTTGGCAGTGAGTTTGAGCTTGATTGGACCTATTTTTGCATGGTTTTGGGCCTACTTTTCAGTGATATTTTCTTTTGCTCGGATTTGGCTTTGGAGTTATCACCCTTTCTTGGAGTTGGACTTTCAATTATTTTTGCATGCCTTTTGGAAAGGTTTTTGTATATATTGAAAAACTTAACTGTTTTTCATTCTAGTTCTTGTTTTCTACCTTTTCCTTCAGCAAAGAAGATCATCTTGTAACTCAGCTTTTCAGATTAATACAACAGTATTTATTACAGGTTCAAAGTGTGTAATTGCAGAAGATTCCTTTGAGTTTTGTACTTTAGAGTTTGCCTTCTAGATTTCGAGCATTGTTTTATGAAGAATTTGATTGAAGAATTACCGTGTTTCAGTTCTGAAACCTCTGATTTTTTCTATCTTTTTCACATATCTGTATGCAATTTAGTTTAAAATCACTGGTTATGCACTGTGCTTATTAATAAGTTAATACATTTTGTCTTGAAAACCTCGTTTTCCCTCAATATTGCATTAGATCAAGGCCTCTGTTTAAATCATTCAAATGATTAAATTATTGAATCTGGTTGTGAAGATTTGAGTTTTAAGAAGTTTATTGTGAGTCATAATTGCAAGTCATTATCATTTAGGTGCAATCACCTCTCGTAGCTTTAGAATTTCAGTTCAAGCAAGCTTTCTTCCTCTTTCCCAGCCAAGTCAGTTAGTTTTAGGAGGTTTTTTTCATCAGGGAACTAGCCCTCTCTGGAGATTGATTCTTGAAATTAGGCAACCCACAGGCCTGAGAATCATTCCATGTTTCAACAGATTGCTAGATTTAACTAATCAAGCGTTCGGGTGCAATCTGAATTGACAACAAGTCGTTGGAAATGCAAGCTAAAACCCCATTGTTCTACAATTTACTAGTCAAAACTGCAAATGGAAAAGAACATAGTATTTACAAAAACTCTCTTGAAAATGAATACTAGTTAGCTAATTTTCCAATTCAATGCTACAAAAACAAACACACTACATGCTAAACCTTCCAAGATCCTTGATCAATTCATTACTTTGCTGAACCAAAAACAAGAACAAGAAAACAGAAAATTGCACACTAAAACTGTCCCTGTTCTTTTGATCACAAACTAATTACAACTTCAACATTCCTTCCAACCTCACTTCCAACTTGAGGTTCACCTTTTAAAGGTTCAAAAATTAGTTGATTTTCCCTTTGGTCGGACTTAACCATCTTCAAAGGCCAAAATTGTTTAAAAGCAACATTTTGGCTTTATTTCCCCAATTCTAGTGATTCCTAAAGAAAACAAATTGTGTAACTCATACCATCTACCCTATACTACTAAGCAACCTAGATCCTAACATCTTTTAATACCACAAACTCAAAACTTGATGGTCCACATGACCTTGAAACACAAAATTTCTTGCTAAGCTTGAAAATTTGCATAGTGTTACTTGATGTTTGATGTTGCCTAGGTGCTCCTACACCATTCTCCCCCTCTCAGCTCAAACACTAAGGAATGTAAGGAGAAATCAAGGATAGGTCAATGCCCTAATTTTCAAATTCAACTTCATCCACCCAAGTAGCCTCAGATTCATGCTTGTCCTTCCACTTGATGAGGTGTTCCATATACACCTTATGTCTTGTGGCCTTCTTCACCCTTGACTCCAAGATCTTCTCTGCCTGAGGCTTGTCCTGAGTAGGTAAGGATATGTTGCTGATGTCCTTGAAGACCTCCTTACTGTCCTGATCCAAATCCTTGTCTGTCCCCTTATACTTGATCAAATCTGCAACATTGAATACTAGTGAGATTCCTAGATCGGTAGGTAACTCCACCTTGTATGCATTCTTGCCATGCCAGCCCAGCATCTTCACGGGGTCCCACTCTCTTCATCTACAACTTGGATTTGACATTCCCTTACGCAACCTTGACTTGTTAAGTGGACCATGACATAGTCCCCTACTTGAA
>VDFB02106594.1:0-10628 GCA_007258455.2 Sequoia sempervirens | reverse complement strand
TTCACTCTAATATTTCATCCAACTCAGGCTCAAGAAAAATGCTTTCATCAGGAATTTGATAAAAAATTATCTAGGTGCTCGACTTCAGATTCATTTGCCAAGGCGACATATTTCAACATCTTTTCCTTTCTTGCCTTAGAAATTTTTTTAAACTTTTACTTAGGAAATTCATTATTTAAGTGCCCATCAAAAATCTCCATCCTGAAGGCTACGGCGAAGCGTGGAAGACTTGGAAATCAACTTCTCATTGAAGATCCTCAATACCTAGAAGAAAATTTTCTTCAGAATTTGTCAAATTCATGGGTATACAACGAACGGGTTCATTCAATTTCTTGAATTTTGAACTTTGGAAAAACAAATTTATTCCTGTTCTTCACATCTGTGAGTATTTCTTGTTGCTCTGACTTGAAAATATTTTATTCAATCCTGCAATGTCAGCATTCTCTGACTTCATCCACTCGCATTTCAAGAAATCACTTCACCAGACTTGGGCGTTATTTTCTTAGAGATGGAAATATTGTGCCTTAGAAGAAATTTAAATCACTTAGCACTTTTTGCATTTTTGCCTTAGAAATTTTTTATTTGATCTTCAAATCATCTACCTGTGGTGAGAAATTTTTTATTTTTTCGACTCACTTAGAAAAATTTTCTTCTTGAATGCCTTAGGCGCATTTTATATTCTATGAGGGACATTTTCATTTTAAAATTCCCACACCTAGCACATTTTACTTCATGTTATGGACTTTGGGTGCAATTCATGTGTCATGAAGAATATTAGCCATGCCTTGGTAACTTTCCTCTACCAACTTTACTTTGTTCAACGCCTTAACTCCCTTTTGAACTTGGGCACATATCATGCTTGAGGAGGAACATTTCTAACGCCTTCCCTTTTGACTTGTTGACTTCTCAAATATGGGTGCATTTTGCATGATGTGAAGGATGACCCTTGAGCTTCTTACCTTTTGTCTTCACATGCCTCCACTTGGGCACATTTGGTACTTGATGAAGGATGAAAGCTTGTTGACTCCTTGACTTTCTTGAGAGGTGGGCACATATGAGAGGGAGAGAAGAATATCATTGTGACTTAGAAATTTTTTTGGACATCTTCCTAGAGTGGGAGCATTTTGCCATGTGAGGTGGATGAGAGTTATACTTAGAAAATTTTCTAGCATTTTGCTTGTGAGGAGGGCGCAAATGGAGGGTGGTGGAGAATGAAGTTACGCCTTAGAATTTTTTAAACTTTCTCCTTGAGGGTGGGCGCATTTTTCCCTAGGTGAAGGATGAAGTTTAAACTTAGAATTTTTTCTTGATGCCTCTACCACCTTGGTCGCATTTGATGCAGGGGGTGGATGAAACTTTATGCCTTTGGAATTTTTTATGCTTCTTCATCAAGCAGGGCGCATGTAGGGGTGGTAGGTGGATTTTCCAACACTTAGATTTTTTATCACCTACTTGTTCCTCTTTGGGCGCATTTTGATGTATGAGCAGGATGAATTCCAACATTTAAATATTTTCTTGACTTCCAGCTAAAGTGGGCGCATTTCCTGGGTGCTGTAGGATGAAACTCATGCCTTAGCCATTTTTCCTGACTTCTGCCAGCTTCTCTGTGTCCTACTATTTATAGTAAGTCTTCTGATTTTCATACTTCTGGAGCTCAGAATGATTTGAAATTTTGAACACTGGATCTCTATGACCTCTTCAACCTGTTGACACTGTTATTCTGAGTTGGCCTGCTAAAAATAGCATATTGATGTACCAAAACCAAATTTTTTGCTTCATCAAGGCATTTTGCATTAAAAAGTCTAAACCTTGCTAAAATGTTGTAAAATACAGTTTTGGGCAATATCAAGCATGGAGTTTTTGTCAATAGTTTGTCAGTCAAAGTCAGTTATATTGGTCAAAACCTGAAGCAGAGGCTCAGATAGTGCTTTTCACGATAGAGGAGCATCTCACGACGACATTTCATATTGCAGACGGTCATTTCAATGATCGAAACAGAGTTTTCAGTGATCAAATCATGAAGATTTCTCAGAGGAAAAGCCCAAAAGCGCAAGTATAGCTCAGGGGCGCCCAGCTTATTCAGGGTCAAGATCTTGATGAAAGTGCTCAAGTATACAGTCAATCTCTTCAGAATCAGTCTGGCTATCCGTCGAGCTATCCAGCGAGGCGTTCCGAGACCCACAGCTCTGGCAAATAGCGATAGAAGTTAAAATCCCTAAATTTTAGGAGATGAGAATTTTGCTCTTTTCAGGCAAAAGCGCGCCTCTAGCCTAAGGGCGCCCATCTTGAAGCAGGGGTAAATCTCGACAGTTTCGTTGCCAGATGCAGTCAATTCGTTCACAACTGGTCTGCTTATCCGACGAGATATCAAGCGCAGTCATCCGACTCTCAGAGTTCAGGCTGCAGTCATCCAAAGATCAGCTTAAAATGGAGTTTTCATGTTTCTGAGCTTCTCCGTTTATGCCCAGTGCAAGTACAGGCCAGGGGCGCTGGCTTAAAGGACCCCTCCAGCGTCGTAATTCTGCGCATTTAGCTCCTTCACAACATCGCAGTATTCTAGCTCAGTTCAAGCGACGATCATTCAAATTTTGTCGATCCGACGCCTCGGGTGGTTTAGATTCTACCAAGCACGTAATTTTACGCTTTAATTCATCAAATGGTTTTCAGTGCATTTTCATAGTCTTAAGGCGCCTAGCCTTTAGGCTGGTCAGATGAGCCCGTTCGCGTTCGAAGTCTTCACGACTATTGAGCGTAATCAATTTATCTTTCCAACAAGCATAGCCGTCAGCCTTCAGCATTTGGCAGTCGCTCGTGCGTGCGAGGTCTTTGGTGTCATACTACAAAGTGAAGATGTCCGAAAATGGCTAAGTCTGGTAGCGGTAAACATAAATAAAATAATGACCGGAGTTTTTGAGGTCTTAGCGCTTTCTTTGCCCCAATACCTCCGTGGACTTCTGAGGGCTCTTTCCTGCTGTCCTGCTAAAACAGATAGTGCTCACCCCAGTCATCCCAGCCCAAAGTATCGGGCCGGGTCAAAGTGGAACTCGATGGAAGTTTGGTTTTCACAAATGACACCGGGCAGTAACCTAGGAGCTGTGGCGCGAGCGGAGGCCCTACCACAGCTGTGTGTGATGGATACAAATTGCTGGATGCATTATCTCCGCAAAGGAGCCGCCCTCAGACGTTGTGGTTCACCGCTTGTCGGTGAAGTACCGTCCGGCGTCGACCACGCTTTAGGAAAATGGCTAAGTCCGGAACCCGTGAAGCAATTAATCGGGGCTAATTTTCAAGGAGTTAAAATCCATGGATTTTGCAGCTATGTTCCTGTTGCATATTTCTTCCTTGTTCAGTAGGCTTTCCGATGAATATCTCAGATCAGTCTCAGCATCACCCGGTCATCCGGAAATCAGTGTCGAAGTTGGCCAGTCGTAACAGTGCTGTTAGCTATTAAATAGGGAGTTAGTAAAAAATGAAGTATCTTGAGCAAATGGACGCCTATGTGCTCAAAATATGACTTTTCGGAATCGTTGAAGTCTCACGATGAATCTCAGAGCTTCACCCGGGTTGTCAACTGAAGTTCCAAATTTGCTTATTTATAAATAGCAATTTTCTATTTTTAGCACCCTTGCCAATTGCATGATAATAAATATTTTATTATTTATTTCAAATTTGAACTTCCAGTCAGTGGCAGTGCAACTGAAGGGCAACCAATCAGAGGACTTCTATTATTGTCAGGGTTTTGAATTCTTGCAGTTGTCAGATTAATGCGAATTTCATCTTCTTTAAGCATGGCGCCTTCTTCATTTATCATTCATATTTTCAAGAGAACTCGTATTTTTCAAGGAGATTCATATTTTCTTCAAAGGGAAAATCGTAATTCTCAAAGGCAAATTTTGTCAAAGGAAATTCATAATTTTGAAGCAAAATTCGTTTTTCTTCAAGGCAAAGGCGTATTTTCAAGCAAAATTCGTTTTTCTTCATTCACAAGGCGGATTTTCAAGGGAGATTCGTATTTCTCAAACAAAGGCAGATTTCTCATCTATTTGCAAAGGCGATTTCTCCAATCACATTCTTTTGCAGGTTAAAGTTCACAGTTCTCAGCAATTTGAAGAATTCAAGGGCGATTTTCACAGAAAAAGAGCATCAGAAAAACGTCTTTTTCATCCTTCAATCTCAGATTTCTCTTAGATCTCAATTCGCATGTTCCTGAAATTGGCAAATTCAACAAGTCTCAGCATCTGGATCATTTCTATATAAATTCCTCGAGTTAAAATTGTGCGTTTGATTTTTCATGAATTTTTAACTTCAGAACATTCGTTCTCGAGTTACTAATTTTCTCAACTGAAAACTCTTTGCATGGTCGAGTAGAAGTCAAATTTTCGCAAATCTGACATTCTGGGTTGTCTTAGAATCTTCTTCTGGACAAAACCCATATCTCAGATTTTCGCTGAAAATTACCCTTCGATAGGCTATTTTTAGCCTCAGCAGGGTATTTTTAGTTTTCCAGAAAAGTTGTCAGAATATAGCCGTGTTCACAGTCAACAGGCGAGTTTTTCAGAGTACAATACACACAGATTGAATTCAAGACCAAATCGGTTTTAATTCATGACTTCATTAGAAAAGCTGAGACCGATTTGTATCAAGCTGCAGAAGAGATGTTGGCTAACACTTCAGTTACGGAGCCGCCAAAGTTGCCAGTCAGTGAAATGCTGGTTGAGTGTGCAAAGATTGCAAAGATTGCTCAAGTTGCTGACATTCAAATGTTGATGCAGTTGATAGCCTCGTTGAGGGATTGGTTGCTCGAGATCACGACTAGTAGACTTCAGTTTCTCACCTCTCAGGATAGACATTATACACAGGAGTTAACTTGGCGTTACCCTTTCAAGTTAACTGGCTGTCTCACCTCATGCATATCTATTCTGAGATTCACCTTGTTTACTTGGAGTTTCATTTAGGGTTTTTCGTTAACTGATGGTAGTCTTCCAGTTAACTTGCTTTCAATAAGGACGTGCATGCTCGCACAATTGTCCATTTTTAGATTAGATGTTTCAGTTAAACTGAGGGTAGTTTCCCAGTTGACTATATAGTTTGCTTAATTAGGGTTTGGTGCATTGCTTGCATGCATTGCAAGAACTGTAGATGACACAAGGTGATTTTAGGGTTCCCTACACCTTGATGTATATAAATAAGAGCTTTTGCTCATTTGTAAATAACTTTTGCTTGAGAGAGAAATATATGCTGCGCCTACCTTGCCCCCAATATTGCTCTTTTGGTATTTGTTCATGTGTCTTCGCTATTATGATTAAGTGTTATGCCACATAGGGTTTCATGCAATTGTAATGGTGGATTCTTTATGTCTTGTGAATCTTTTATCATTTCAATCAAGTGTTATGCCACATAGGGTTTCGTGAGATTGTGATGATAAAATCGTTTTGTGAAGTCTTTACTACTTTCAATCAAGTGTTATGCCACATAGGGTTCTATAAGATTGGCGTGGTAAATTCCTCCCATAGTTAGATCTGTTTTGAACATCTTTATCATTGAAATCAATTGTTATGCCACATAGGGTTCCAAGAGATTGAGGTGATAAGGTTGTTTTGTGTTAATTTACCATTGTGATCGATCGTTATGCCACATAGGGTTTCGAGAAGTTGCAGCGATAAATCTGTTTTGTGAATCTTTATCAATATAATCGAAGGTTATGCCACATAGGGTTTCGTGAGATTATAAAGATAAAGGTTGTTTTGTGAAGGCTTTGCTGTTTCGATCGAGTGTTATGCCACACAGGGTTCCATAAGATCGCCTTAGTGAATTCTTAAATCTGTTGTGCCCAATAAGCTTGTTTAGATTGAGATGATAGTTGTGCCACCTTGCCTTCAAGTAGAGAGTCTAAACTCGTTTATCGTCCGACATAGTCAATCCGCCCATTTCCTCATGCTCTTCGAGGAAACCGATAGATTTAAAGTAGTTAGCTTTGAAGCTTCAGGTTAATTATCCGCAAACCAGAAAATCCTTAGCTGCAACGCTCTTTGGCTCTTTAACCTTGTGCCTCTCTCACCGAGAAACAAAAAGATAGGACTTAGATTACTTTTCTTTTCCATGCATTCCAGCACAACGAGGGAGCTTCCCCTCCTAATTTGAAGAGCACTCATTGCGTAGTGTACATAACTGTCCGTACAAACCTGCACTCCAGAGGTGTTAGATTTTACGCCAACACATATTTCTGAAGGTAGTTTGCTATCTATAGTAATTGCTTGCTTCTGATACCTCCACAACTCCGTTTGATTTGAAATTCAAATGATGTGCTCCTCACCACGTGACTTGCTTGCTGACATCGGCGCCTGCGGCTGATTTGCTATTTTTAGCCTATTTCTAAAATGACTTACTATAAATAGTAAGTGCTCCGTTTGCCCTCAAATTTTATCAGCAGATAGCTGGGAAGACGCTGATCGCGGTGGTATACACCGGTTTTCAAAAATTATGACTTTTTACCCCTTTTTTCAGGCCCCGAAGCTGGAAACCCTAATTCATCTTGCATGTATATCAACTGGTCTTCGTTCGTTCTCGTTTTTACTGCATTGCGATCAGTTCGTGATTCTGAAGTGCTAGGAAGCGGCTGTCGGGATGCATCTGCTAAAAATAGCAAGTTCCTAAATGAGTGACCATCTCCGTTTGCATGTCACATCACTGCGAAGCTCTCGAAAAACCCATAAGGAATATGCAGACATGCAAAGGAAACCCTGACATGCAAACCCTAAGAATAGCCTCGGAAGGCTAAACTCTGAAAGTCGTTATCTCACTTTGCATGTTACACCATTGCGAAGGCCTCTGAAAACCCAGAAGGAATCCCCAGACATGCGTTGAAAAACTCTTCATATAAACCCTGAAATCTGCTTCGGAAGCTGAGCTGCTAAAAATAGTAAGTTGTCCGTTTCAGCTCAAATTTTACAGGCGAGGAGCTGGATGTGTTCTGAATGCAGTGTGATTGTCGGAACTTAAAGAATGCTGACAGAATTCCCTGAATTGCACACTTACTAAAAATAGTAAGTACTCAGAATATGATGAAACTTTGTTGAGGGCCTGCCGGAAGCACACTAACAGCAACGTTAGTCTCAATTTTCTGTTTATTTACTTCACTTGACCTCAAACTAAACAGAAAAGTACAAACCCTAATTTTCTGACCTAGCCAAAATTTCACGTTTAAGCTTGATGACGGGCACAATCCTCGAAAAGCAAACATCAGAAAAGAAACAGAGAGAGAGAGGGAGAAAAACCAAAGCCAAAAAGACCAGAATGGAGCAAAAATTAGGGGTCCCCATCTTGAATGGGGCGATGTGTGAAAAGGTCACAACAGGAGGTTTGGAGCATCATTGCCTAATCAGATTTGCAGATCAGATTTGGAGCAGCATTGTGTGGCATTTTGGGAGCATATTGCATTAGATTTTTTGCCCTAATTTGGAGCACCACCTTGGAGCAGACCTGAGTGTGCACCTTTGGAGGGCGATTTTGCATATTTGGAGCAGCAAACACTAAGTGCTTGCCAAGGAGGAATTCGCCTAACTAGGGTTTGTTATTTGAAATTTTTTTTGCATATGTTTGGTATGAACAATCATAGCTTTAGATCTGATTTGTAGAGCAGAAATCTGGGCATATGTTTGGCATGTTTGAGCCCATGAATTCATTGTAAAATAAGTCCAGAATATTCAGTTTTATAGCAGCAGACTTCTTTAATCAGAAATCAAATTTTTTGGACCTATTTTTGGCATTTGGATAGTTGATTTTCATGGCTGCTATCACAGTTGATGTTATCTATATGTTTGGCATAGTTTTATGGATGTTTGGCATATGTCTATTGGATGCCTATAAGTGTCCATCATTCTGAAAATAAAAATCAGAATTCAATCTTAGGGTTTGAGCAGAAAACTAAATCGGAAAAGTGCAGAAATATAAATAAAAAATCTAGGGCATAAATCAGAAATTTTAGGGCAGATCCCATTGGGGAGATTACAGCCCAACAACATTTGAGTAACAAAACAAATCTAAAGATAAATGATAAAATTATTTGTCACATATTTTTATCCACAGAAAGAAGTACAAGACTCTTCCCAAATCATTGCAGATTACCTCACACTTATCGGAGAAGTAAATGGGATAGCTTTAGTTTGTCATTGTAAATGGAATATTATCAAGAACTCACATCCTCTCAACATGCACTGATATCAAAGATGCAGAAGAAGAAAACAGAGATAAAATATAAGATAATCCTCGTGGAATGAACAAATAAACCATTAAAAAAGTTTTTTTTTTAGATTAAATAAGAGGGTTCTATTAATGGGGCCCTTTCCCAACCATAAAATTATAAGGCATATACTAAAGCTGCACAAGCTGCCTATGCCAGACATAGCATGCAAAATAAGAATTATATTCCATAATAAGAATTTTCTTTTCTAGTATGAGATCTGAATATCACATGCCCTTGGTTTTGTGTTTTAATAGTCTGCTTTCTGTCACTCACTTTAGTCCAACCTTTTGCTAACTCCATCTCATAATCTGAGGATGCAGTCGAAGTAGAGGCAGATTGATTGATAGAATCTAGAATTGAATCTGGAACTTGAGCACCCATACACCATTCCTCTTCCTGATTTGAGAGGTCAGGCCTTGCTGAATTTTGTATGCTGTAAGGAGTAGGAATCGTCAATATCTATTGCTCCTAATCCGAACTTTTTCCTTTTGGAGGAATGTCATTGGACTGAAAGTATTTATTTTTTCTTCTCCACCTTACCTGAAACTACAGTTTTTCCCCTATCCTCCATATCCTATTTTTCCATAGCTGCTGTGGAGTGAACCACATTAGAGAAACATGGTGGCAAGGGAGGAGGTGTAATCTTCTTTACTGCAGCATCTGCCTGAATTGTTGATGGATCATTTGCAGCTGGTTTCTCTAAATAGTATGATGAGGAATTATCAGTTTCAACAGAGGAAGGAGGAGCCACTCTTTTAGCTAACAGATGTGAATAGTTTGCTCCTTTCTACAATTTTGCTGGTTTGGTTGAGACAGACTTTGCATCTTTTCACTCAAAGCTATATTCCCAACCTGAAAATATTTTCTACAATGAAAAGACACATTCTCATTGTCCAGTACTTTCTTCTATATCCTTTCCTCCACCTTAAGCCAAATTTCATCTATAAGACCTTTAGATAAATCCAACTCAACCTGAATCCTAGCAGAGGTAGAGTGAGCAAGAGAGCATCCACTTTTGGGGCCAAAGCATAAAATCTACTTTAATGTATTCTCTATACCTTGAAAACATGAATCTATCTAGAATTGCAATGGAAGATTGGGCAGACAAACCCAGGTAGGCATAACAGAAAATAAATTTTTTAATGGATTGAAGCCTGGAAACCAAGGCATTACTAGTAAAACATGCTTCTTCTAGTACCATGGTCCTTTTTCTAAAAGAGAAGCTGTATCTTCTATGGATTCACAAAGAAGCACTAAGAAATCTTGAGTGCACTGGCATATCTATATTTCTATTGAACGTTTTAATTTGGGATTCAAAATATCTAAATCCAGGCATGCAGATTTGCTAGACTTGGCCAAAAAGTATTAAACTTACATCATAGGCCACATTTGCAGAGTTTCTCTTTCTTATACAACACCTTTATGCCCAGGGAAAGAATTGTTGGAAATGTTGTCATTGATGTCAAAGCGAATGATCAAGATATTGTCATTGATGTCAAAGTGTATTAGCAAAATTATTGGTTTAATTTTCACTGATGTCAAAGAGAATGAACAAGACTATTGTTAGTGATGTCAAAGGCAAAAGATCAGAAGACGATAATAGAAAATATCTTGGAGGTGATGTGGAACACACTCATTAAGATTACATCATTTAATGAAGAGGTGTGATTTGTATCCAAAGATTTTAAATGGTTAATAAAGTTTGTGTCTCTTTGTTAAGAGATGTCTCCCTTCATTGAGGCAAGAAGATATAAAAAGAGAAATAATTGTGGAAAGAAGTGTGGAGAACAAGAAGATACATTATACAAGCACAAGCAGATTTGAAGGAAGAAAATAATAAAAAGATCATTCAAAGGCAGCCATTAAGGAGAAATAAAAATAAGAAAGAAAAAGTGTTCAAAGGCAACAATTAGTCTTAACAAAAAGACATATCCTTTTAACCAAGCATCACAAGGGTATGGTGAAGGGTTGTGTCTCATGATGAGACAAGATATATAAGAGAAGTCATTCCATGAGATGAAGTGTGTGTGAATGTTTTATCATTCAAGAGTGAGTGAGGAATAAAAGGGAGGAGGTTTTATCATTCAAAGAAGTGTATGAAATTATATTATGTAGCATGAAGTAAATAAGAGGAATATAGAAGAATGAAGTGAACGAACATTAATTGAAGATTTGGTTATAAATAGTCAAGGGACATGTTGAAGAGCTATGACCATTAAAGAAATAATATATATATAAATAGGCATATCTATTCTAAGAGATGCATCATTTCACTAAGTTATGAATATATAAAAGATAATTGCAAGTAGAAGTGAGAAGTGTGGAATGTGAAGATAATTAAGAGGAAGGTGTGTGAAGAATAAGAGTTAATATCAGAATAACACCT
>VDFB02106593.1:0-49915 GCA_007258455.2 Sequoia sempervirens | reverse complement strand
ATATTGCCAGAGGAGAGGAATAATATGCTAGGCGTGGTGAAATACAAGTTGTTGGCAAATATTGCTAAGGCGTTGAAGTTGCAAAGTGATAAAATTTCCTCTAAGGCATTGGAGCCCCAAAAATATTTTTCAAGTGTGAAGTTAAATACGAAGTGGTGGCTAGAAAATAAAATGTGCCGGGCGCCTTCATAAAAATTTTTTCTAAGTGAGGTTGATATTTTCACAGGCAAAGTTGATCAAGTTGGATATAAAATTTTCTAAGGCAAGATTTTCGAAGTGATTCAAAAATTTTCTAAGGCACAAAATATTTTCTCCCTTAGAAAAATGCCTAAGTATGATGAAGTGATGAATTTTCCTGAAGTCCGAGTGGAGTTGCCAGAGGATGGATGATAATACAGGATGAATTCTAATTTCTCAAGCTGGAGCAACACAGAATGATCACAGGCGAAGAACGGATTTAAATTTGACAAATAATATTTTTCCAAGTTCAAAATTCCAAAATTAAACGAAACCATACCAGCTGGAGCACCGCCGGGTTCGGAAAGGCTCGAGAAAATTTTCTTCCTGGTAATTTAAGATTATCGATGAGGAGTTTGATTTTAAGGTCTCCAACGGCTTGTCGAATTTTGGGATGAAGATTTTATGGCAATTAAAAGTTGATGTATTTCCTAAGGGAAATTTGAAAATTTTCTAAGGCAAAATGAAGAAAATATGTTTTCAAGGTGAAATTCTCCAGACGGTGAATTTGAAAAAAACTGCCTAGGTGGATTTGCTTCAATCCTTCGTGAAGATAGTTTACTTGAGCCAGAAATGAATAAAATCGAGGTTATCAGAGCTCCAGCAGGTGAAATGAATTTCTCAAAGATGAAGTTTGTCTAAGGCATGAGTTTGAACGCAAAGTTGGCGATGAACGCTTGAAAGTTGGAGCGTGAGGATCAGGTGAGTGAGTTGAGTTTATATTGTGAAGTGTTCTAATGCTTCTCTCCTTGCTTGTTTTGCAGGAGGAACGTTGAAGCCTGAGCACGATGTCTGGAAGTGGTGAAGCACGATGAAGATGAGTTTCACATGAAGAAAGAAAAAGTTGCAAGAAATTGGCTAAGTGTTAACTCAAGTGACAAAGATGAAGATCCTCAAGTGGAAGAAGTCAAAGAACAAAGTCAAGAAGGAAGATCAAGGACAGTGTGAACGCGTCTGCAAACGGAATCTTCTAGAAGGATGATGGTGGACATTATGGCACATTTATTACCCCACTCTCCTCTGTGGCGGTTTTTAGGGCAATATTATTTAGGGCTGAGGTGGCACGATTCTGGCCACTCTATTGATTGTAACCCTAGCCGTCTTTTGGGACTTGGCTAGCTATATAAAGGGGGAGTCCCCCTCATTTGTAAGGCATTAGATTAGACATTGGAATAGTAGACAGTAGACATTGAGAGAGTATTAGCATTAGAATTAGATAGTATAGCATTGTAGAGCATTTTTGCATAATTTGGAGAAGAGAGAAAGTTTTCCCTTTGAAAACTTTTGAGGGGATTGTTGTGTAACACATTTTATGATAATAGATCTTTTCATTGATGATGGAATTCGTCTTGTCATGAATTGCTAGCAAGGTCTCTTCTTCCTTTCGTATCCAAGTAGCTTAATTTCATGCAAGTAGCTTACTTTGGTGTGTGGTGTTTTACTAAGATAGCTTCGCTTTATTCCATACCGCTAGCGGCTTGTTGATGATAAGTTCGCCTTGTGTGGTCAACTGGACATTACCTTGAGTTTAACTTCAGTTGTGATTTATGTGCTTATATGCGTCGTTGTGATGGTGTATGCATGTTAAGTCATAATTTGAACATCTTTTGCTATTTCCCTTGAAGATTGCAAAACGGATTTTGTCAGGCTGTCCTGGACGGAGGCGAAGTGAAATCTGGTTGAAGTCTATTGAGCTCAGCTCCATGAGCATCCCCAGATGAAATGAAATGACAACCCTTGCAACGTCGCATTTCCGCGAATTTAAACTCAAACGCTTCCAAATCCTGCTCCAATTTGCCGCCTGTTACCGTCGAATAATTGTGTAAGTCCCTCCTTTGATACCAGCAATATCACATCGAGCCAACCAGCCTATTCGGGTGACTCAAGGAACCTTGGAGTTGAAAGCATGATCTTACTCGCAATCTTAGCATGCTGAATACTTTGTTCAAGAGAGGATAGAGCGTCCGTTGGGAGACTTTATTCTGTGTTGGTGCGGTCTCAAAAACCACGTCAACACATCCATAACAAGAAGTCTTCACATAAGAAATCACGCCTTAAGAGAATGAGATCGGCCTCATTCAATTATGTTGTTTTGTTGATGGTTGGCTGCTTGTGTTGTCTTAACTTTTCTTAAAGCAACCTTTTTTATGTAAAGGGTTTCGGGTCTCTTCAAAACCTGCTTTTCCTCTAATCAAAAGCATTTAAAAGTTATGCAAGTCTATTTTAAGGTTTTAGGTTTTAGTTTTAGTTTTTTTGCTTTTGCTTTTCCTACTTTTTGCTACTCTTCTAATGGGTGAAAGGCTTGTGACATGGTGAGTCTTGCAAGTTTGGCAGACTTGGTGAGTTTGACCAAACACGATAGGAACCATGTTGGACTCTTTGGGACTTGTTTAGCCTTGCTCACCACGAGACTCATTGATTCTAGTGAGTCTTGTAACTATTGCTCTGACAATCAAAACTGCATCAAGCTCTTTGAGAGTTTAGTGTTTCATAATCTCTACATGCTTATAGACATTTGGTACCATTCCCTTAGAGATAGAGTTCAAAAGGGAGTATTATTCTTAAGCTCAGATTCATAGGTTGCAAATATTTTGAGAAAGCTTGACAAAAGGGAAGTTTGAGATATTGAGGGAGAGATAGGGTTTGATAGAGAACGCCTCCCTTGCAAAGAGAGAGTGCTAGTTTTATGTAGTTGTTGCTTGGTAGCTATTCTCGTTTAGTAGGGCGCACTTAGCTTTTTTTAACTTTTCCTATCTTTTGCTGGGTGCATATCTCTTTTGTTTTTCTTATAAAAGCATGCTATCAGATTTTCTTATTTTAGATTGTGCATCCAAAACTTTCCAACAATATGTAACAAGCATGTAATAAGAAATATTCTTTGGACCAATGCTATTTTGAGTTTTGGGGACAACAATTTTTTTTCTGGATTTTGGGCACAGTGAGGGGACAACTATTAAATTAATGAATGAAAATTAATATTTTTAAAATAATTACAAAAATATTAAAAGAAGTTGCAATTTATCATTGATGTAATTAATTTGAGTAAAGAAATTGAAATTTATATGAAGTTTGACAATTTGACAATCAGTTGATCCAAATATTTATGTTTTTTATTGAGTTGAATCCACAAAGTATAATTGCTAATCTAAGTTGTTATCTGATGCAAATGCTATGGACACTCCTCATTGTTGGATTTTCTACACTTGTCTAGCTCCCACAACTAGACCTTGCCAACCCTATATGCACATCCTTTTCCTTATTATTATGCGTTTGCTTTTTAGGTCTACATCGAATCATGTTGCTGCACTCTCCTTGAATGCAATTGGCTTGCAACCCATGAGATACAAGGTATTGTGTACAACTGCAAGCTTCTTTGCTTTCCTAGAGGTAAGTTTGTTCCTCATGATAGAGTGCATGAGGTTGTATGTAAACTAGTCCCTCCTAGCATCAAAGGAACAATAAACTTGTGGTAAGAGCCTAATGGCAAGTGTCTGTCAATGATGGAGGTCCATACAATTGTGACCAATTCAGTGGGTTCTCCTACACTTGTCTTCCTATATTTCTTTTTGTTTGGTGACTGCAAAAGAGCATGAACTAGGATTTTTATAGGTTTTTCGGTTGGGGAACCTTTGGATCCCCCTTTTAGGTTTAGGATTAGATTTAGCTTCTTTTTTTTGGTTTAAAAAAATTAAATTGTAAGTTTTTTATATTGATGTTCGGGACACCTTGATAGGGATGGCCTCTTTTTGGGGATTAGGCATTGAGGATGGCAGGGGTACGTTTTGTTCCCATTTAGCTTGATGCAGGAGCATCCGAAAGCATTCAAATCAGTTGGGACAGTGAACATTCAGTTGCAGAGTACCGAGAGGGCGACATTGGAGAATACCGCATTTTACCGCATTTAATTGTTAGAGGCTGCGGAGCTGGAATTAGTTACTCGACACCATGAGCTATGACATATCGGAAATTCAGATCATTTGGGTTCGATTCTAGAGAGATATCGCTATCAAAAGATTTCATGTTCTTACTTGTTTTCACAGAGCAAAGCTGACAGTGTTTGGTGAAGTCTAATTGGTTTATAGAGCAATTCTGCGACTTGTAGAGCCAAAAGGAGTACTGTTCAAGGAAGTTTAGGACCTGGCCAACCTTTATGGAGATCCGCACGAAGTTCTATGTATTTGTGGAGCAATGCCTTATGTTTGGGGCCAACCTATCTGTGTGTACACATTACTTGACTAACTGTTGTAATTAGGCCGACTTGATAATGATTAGAAGGCTTGCGGAGGATATAAATGGAAGATAGAGGATTGTTACAAGGAAGGGGGGTCGATAACATGTAGTTAGGAAGCAAAATGAAGAAAGGTTTTGATCCAAAAAAGTAACAGAATAGAGAAGGCAGAGCAGAGTAGAAGAAGTTGTAGAGCAGAAAGTTGAGAATTAGCAAAATCATATCATGGAAGAATGTTGATGTATAAATCTTTTGTAATCCCTGGGTTGTGGCCTAGAATTTGTAAAGCCCTCGAGGCATGTGCAATTGGATTTGAAGTTATAATATATGAGGAATGAGCTTTGAAGGATGGGTTTTTTCCTTGTTAGGGTTTTCCCAGGATATATCTTGTGTCATGTGTTCATAAATATCTTTTATCTTTCTGTTGATTAGCTATTAGCTTTCGTTGCATATCTATATCTATTATGATCATGGAGTTAGTGGCTTAGGCTGCAAGGCTGGACAATCCTTCATTGGACCCTCCTACCTTGATTGCATCAAATGGTATCAAAGCTGGTTGCAAATCTGTTGGCTGGTTGCGAATTTGTTGTGGATCTGTAAAGAAGGAAGAAAGTGTTGAAACAAGTGCGAAACCCTAGAAGTAACAAGTGTCATCGTAGAAGAAAGATTAGGGCGAGAAAGATTTGGGTAAGCTTTTCAAATTTAGTTGTTCATTTGATTTGTTTCAACAAGGAAACTTGGAAAGAGGATGAAGAAAGAAAATGAAACCCTAATATGCGAAAGGGATACTCTGGAAGAAGAATTGTGCAAACTCAAGAAGTGTAATTCAGAATTGATGAGAAGGATGAAGAAACTAGGAGAAGATAAATATGATGCTCTTGAAGAAGAATAGAAAAATTTAAAAGGAAGGAATGAAGAATTAGAAGCAGAGCTGAAGTTGTTTGAAGATGTTGAAAAGAGATTTGCAGAATTGGAAGAAGGATTCAAGTTGTTTGTAAAGGTGGAAAAGAGGAACAAAGATCTAGAGGAAAGTTTGAAAGAGCTGAACAAGGAGAACAGTTTGCAAAAGAATGAAATATCTGACTTGAAGGAACATGTTAATCAGTTGGAACAATCACTTGTAGCATGCAAGAAGGAGAATGAGAATTTGAGATCTAAGCCTGAACTTTGTGATGTTTCTTGTGATACTAATGATTTGTGTGATGCTGTAGAAGCCCCTTTAGGAAATGAGATTGAAGATAACAATGTAACTAAGCCTACAATTGTTGGTGATGGTATCGGTTTCAAAATCATGCAGAGAATGAGATATGAAGGAAAAGGATTGGGAAAGCATCAACAAGGAATTACATAACCTATTGAACCAATAATGAGACCCAAAAGTGAAGGCCTTGGATATGACAGAGGTAAGGATGTTGTTACAAGTTCAAACAAGTCAAATCAGGGAAGAAAAAGTATGTATTGTTCACATTGTAATAGGCATGGACATGAAAAGGAATTATGTTGGGATCTAAGCCCTTGTAAGTTCTGTGGATTGAGGAATCACTTGGAAAAGATGTGTTGGAATAGAATGAGAAGAAGAAATCCTATGACAAATTGTATGCAGATGGATTATGGATGGATTGGTGGAGCAAAATGGAAACATGTTACTTGTATGTTTAGAAGGTTGTAGAGATGGAAGTGTTCATATGTTGGAGGAAAAGAGGGATCAAGATACAGAGAAAGAAGACCTTATGTAGAGCAGAACAAGAACAAAATTTCAAACTATAGAGGGAGAAATGATAGGAGTCACAATTCTTATCACAATGAAGGATACCAGAGAGGTGAAAAAGGATATGATAGCAAACCATTCAGAGGAACTTGTTTTCAAGTTTGGAGGAGGAAAGAATAAAGCATTAAATGTCATCCAGAACCTACTACCAAAGAAGCTAATGAAGGAAAAGCAGTAAATGATGCATGTATGTATTGATTGACTCTAAATTGATTGATTGAAGCAGACAATGATCTTGAGGCAACTTGCGGAGAAGACTTGCTCAAACGGTTGATCATTGAGGTAGTGCAAGGCTTGCAAGTAGATTGCTAAACGTAGACCATGACAAGATGAAGAACTTGAGGCAACTTGCGGAGAAGACTTGTTCAGACTGCTGATCATTGAGGCAGTGCAACACTTGCAAGTAGAGCGCCGAATCCAGATCACACTTGAGGTAGTTTTTCAGGGTGGACTTGAACAAAACGCCGACTTTGAGGCAGTTGCAAGTACCTGTGGACAAATCGCCAAACCAACTCAAAGAGACAACATTGAATTGACACAATATAGACCAAAATGAAGAGGCTCACTTTTCAAATAACCCCGAGAGTTTGATGCAGGAGCATCCAGAAGCATTCAAATCAGTTGGGATAGTGAACATTTAGTTGCAGAGTATCGAGAGGGCGACCTTGGAGAATACCTCATTTTACCGCATTTAATTGTTAGAGGCTGCAGAGCAGGAATTAGTTACTCGACACCATGAGCTATGACATCAGAAATTTAGATCATTTGGGTTCGATTCTAGAGAGATATTGCTATTAGAAGATTTCATGTTCTTACCTGTTTTCATAGAGCAGAGTTGACAATGTTTGGTGAAGTTAATTGGTTTGCGGAGCCAAAAGGAGTATTGTTCACGGAAGTTTAGGACCTGGCCGACCTTTATGGAGATCCACACGAAGTTCTATGTATTTGCAGAGCAATGCCTTATGTTTGGGGCTGACCTATCTGTGTTTACACGTTACCTAACTAACCGTTGTAATTAGGCCAACTTGATAATGATTAGAAGGCTTGCGAAGGATATAAATGGAAGATAGAGGATTGTTACAAGGAAGGGGGATCGATAACATGCAGTTAGGAAGCAAAATGAAGAAGGGTTTTGATCCGAAAAAGTAGCAGAATAGAGAAGGCAGAGTAGAGAGCAGAAGAAGTTGCAGAGCAGAAAGTTGAGAATTAGCAAAATCATATCGTGGAAGAATGTTGATGTATAAATCTTTTGTAATCCCTGGGTTGTGGCCTAGAATCTATAAAGCCCTTGAGGCATGTGCAATTTGATTTGAAGTTATGATATATGAGGAATGAGCTTTGAAGGCTAGGTTTTTTCCCTGTTAGGGTTTTCCTAGGATATATCTTGTGTCTTGTGTTCATAAATATCTTTTATCTTTCTGTTGATTAGCTGTTAGCTTTCGTTGCATGTCTGTTATGATCATGGAGTTGAGTTAGTGGATTATGCTGCAAGCTGGACAGTCCTTCATTGGATCCTCCTACCTTGACTGCATCATAGCCACTCTTGGGACATCTTTGCATGAGGGGACCCTTGTGAAACCCTTGGGACAAAGCCTCGAGGTACACTACTTTGGACCTAGCCATGCTGCAATGTTTAAGACTTTTATGAACATTCTAGGATATTAGAGACAAATAGTAATACAAATTTATACCCTTAGAAAGTAGTAGTTTTTAAGAATCTCTATCACTGGTATTGTCACATTCTCCCATATTGGAGTCCCCTCTTGGGCATTGTCAAATTCATTTTCATCCACTTTTATCAAGCCTTTAGAAATTCATGCAACTAGGCTTCTATGCCTATGTTTGGCTTAGGTTCAATTCCAACTCTATGTCTCATCTTGACTTTGTGTTGTCATTAGTATTATATTATTCCAATCTCTAAATATATTCTTGATATGTTTCCCCCCCTTGTTTGCCCAAGAAGGGGCCTTCCGACATGCTTTTTGAAGGATTTTCCACACCTTGAGGCGTTGTAATAGATTAATGCATTTTAGTAGTTTAGCACCAAATATGATATGCACTTTTTTGGGAGGAACTAGTCTTTGGGTGCCCCCTCTTGTATTCTTGCCTTTGTGGGTTTTTTATTCAGCTAGTTGTGTGGATCTATTAGGTTCTTGTACTCTCTTTATTCGTTATTGTCTCTTTGAAGCATGTTCTTCTGTTTGTGGACTTATGGTCACATGGTTTTCCAATACCTTCAATTGTGCTGTGGGTTTGTTCTTCTTATTGTATCTGATGTTTTATCTTCACATGATTTTTCATTTTTGCTTGGCCTCTTGTTCCCATTTCTTGTGCAGATTTAGCATGAATAGGTAGTGACAAGCCACAAATCTGCAGAAGATGGCCATCAAAAAGTCAACATACACATTTCACATTAGGCTGTCCCAGATGTCATTGTGCATGCTGCGGTTGTCCCAAAAGAATTTATTTTTTGATAGCAATGTTTTATAGAAGATTGAAGTTGTTTCCCAATTGATCTTCTTCGTTGATTTACTTTTGTTTGAACCAACTCCCAATCAATCAATGATTCTACAATAACTGCATTTTATTCTCAACAGATTTCAAAATCTAGATGAAATCACTATGATTGCTACTGGAATCTGACCCAAGTTTGGGCTGACAATGGCACTGAAAGTGTAGTATAGGGGATTCAAACAACATCTGTTCTAGCATAGAACCAAATGAGTATAAACAATAGAAATAATTCATATTCACTAGATAGAAACCGTGATAAGAACACTCACTTAGAAACTTACTATTGGTTATTGTCAATAATGATGTAATGTATATTTTCTCCAAAAAGTTGGACAGCAGTATGACTTAAAGAGAAAATGATAAAGATTCTTCCATGATAGTTGGTACATGAATATATGGATGAGGGACATCTGGAATGCCCGCTAGGATGACTGTTGACACCCCATTTGTGATTGCCAGGTAGCGATCTACAAATTTTTAAGTAGTGGATTTTAGTTCCACTTCATTACCCTCCCTTCAAAACAAAATGCCATAGATTTTGTTCCTTATTATGATTAATTCCAAAACTAATAAAATATGTCAAGTCTAATTATTCATCCATATTCTAGTGCCCATATCATTTGCATATGACATAAATATAAAAAAAATGCATCTTTATTTTGTAAAGCAGGTTTGAACTGTAAAACTAGTAATTATTGCTGAAAGGCTGTCCTGTCTACATCCCCTAACCCTTTGGTTGTTTTATTTCAGTTTAATCCTGAGCAACCATATTTATGACTACTGTCATTGATTATTTATTGTGACACAAATCTATATGCTTTTAGATTTCACAGTTTCAACTCTTGGTGTTACTTATCTCTGATCTTTCTTTCCTACAAGCACTTCGCCTTGCAGCTTTTCAATGACCACCATATTAGTTTATCCTCTTTGAATTTCTGCCATCAATGCTTCAGAATGAAAAATGTCTAATGTTTAAGCCTGATGTTCCTGGTTTTGTTGGTTCTTATATAACTCTGCTATTGAGCTCTCCAAGGAGATGTGCCAAACCAGCAATTGTTTCATATTCTTAGGTTGAATTTTGTTCACACATTGAGCAGTTTCTACAGCAGCTCCTCCATCTGCTCTTATAAACTGTGTGCTTGAAGAGTCATTTGTTTCAGAGTTTATTTTTGGAAGAGATGATCTTGAAAAGCACGGAGAACCTCCACTATAATGACAGGCTTGGAATTCTATGAATTTGCTCAGGATTGAGGATATTAGTGATATTAGATTTCCACAATCCATTATACTGATTGTTGTTGTTTCTGGATTTGATTGTGTATATTTTACTGCATCCAGAAACAGCAACACACAATCAAATCCAGAAACAACAACACACAATCAAGAATATACACAATCAAATCCAGAAACAGCAAGAATCATTGAGGATATTACTTTCTTCCCAGCAAATTCCATGAGATCTGAATTCTAGATGCTAGGATAATGATGATGAAAGACAGTATTTGAGACCAAGGGAACCAGAATAAAAAATTAGAGAAAACTTGTGCAAATATTAGTCTGTAGCTGATTATCTATATATCTAGGGCAAGCGTGTCATTAATATAATACAAGTCTGAAGTTCTGTATTGATTTGGTTTGCTGTGTTGCTTTATCTTTTATCTAGATTCTAGATAAACATAACACACGAAAACTGGATGACTTCTGATGATAATATTTTTTGTGTATGTGTATTAAGAATGTTTGTTGTACTCTTACAGGTTGCAAATTGTATACGGGGAAGGTTTTAGGGTATTCATTTGTCACAGGATTCCTGTTCCCTCCACCTCAATTTGCCCTAGCTGAGGCGGGTGAGAAACACAACCATAATTGCATTCTTTCTTTCATTTATTTTTCATGCTTTGTCCTTCATTGATGAGCTGGTAAGTGATATGCTGTTGCAAGAAGAAGATTTGGCTGCTACTATGTTGCTGACTAATTGGAAAGATATAATTATGTTCATTTCTCAGATCAGCGGACAAATTTTTTGGACCAATCTGTTAGATCGGGGATGCAGGATGAAGGTCCACCTAAGTTTCTTCTATGGGCTAGAAAGCTTTTGATCCCAATGCTACTTGTGATGACAGTGGTGATGGGATGGAATTACCCTGTTTCTCTTGCAATTAATATTGTGTTTATCCTCTTGAGTACAAAGCCTACGCCTTCTTCTATATACCTTTGGGTTGAAGAGGTTTGTACTACTACCTATTCTGTCTTATTTTAATATTTCTACTTTTTTTGCTTTTTTGGGTAAATATTTAGAAAACATTATTGTCAATTTGATACCCAAGAGACAATAAACCAGGAGATAAATGTGGTGATTGTTTTCAGTTGTTGCGCTCTGACTGCTTTCTAGGCATTTCTTTGCATTTATTTTGATATTTATCAATGCAACAATTTCAATACTGAAGTATGTTGTTGTGGTACTAAAACTTATGCTATATTTGAGTTCAATCCTTGAAAGCATCAAGTAGTGGATGAAGAGCACAAAAGATTTACTGAGAGGGGGGGGGGTGAATCAGTAAATCAACACAAATTTACACTTTGACAACTTTCTAAACAAACTTAAATTCTCATCAACACCAACTTTAGATATGAATCAATTTACATAAGTTGATACCAATTTATTGAAATATTAAATATATTTTTAGATGGAAGTAGGCACCAACCTACTTGATTTACAAGTGAGATGATTTAGTAGGCAACAACCTACAAGGAACACCCAAACCTTCTTAACTATTTAGTAGGCACCAACCTACAAGGAGCACCAACCCCTAATGCAAGGCACCAAACCTTGACTTGATGATTGCAAGATGATGTCTTCAATCTGACCTGCACTATCCCAATCCTCCAATCTGCCTTTGGTGAAGAATGATCTCACACTTAGCCCACACAAGGAGATGGGACTTCAGATTTAGAATGCTCACTTACTCAACCACACCTCAGCCTTGAATGGGAATGTCATTCATATATCTTACTCAATCATTGCATCTCTTAAGTGAAAAAACGCAACCAATATTTGTATCTTTCTAAGATATCTCTTCAAAACATAAATCTGATTTTGTTGTAAATTGAATCACTTTAATTTGCTTGCTTCAAACTAGAACTCCATTTAATTTGCTGTAGACACCTTTAGAAGAAGCACACCTCTTCAACTGTTGGAGTGTAGACTTAACAATCTCAAAAATCTGTTTATTAATCAACAGTCACACCTGTAGGTTCTGACACACGTCTTTCACTGAGAACACGCTTTTTGATGAAGCATCACATCTTTACAAAAAGTCGTTATGTTTCTCTAAGAGACTACATTCGTATCTCCCAAAAGAGAGGCATATCTTTAATTCGTATCCCCCTTAAATGGAAAGACACGTCTTTCCAACATTAAAACTTGTTTCTTTTAACTATCAATCATGCCTTCGTTTACTTGCATCTATACAAACAAAGAGACGTCCTTCATTATTTTTCAAACACGTCTTTTCATAAAGAAGTCTGTATTGACAAGTCTTCTAAAGCATGTCTTTTAGTAAAACATTTTAATTAAAAAACATGTTGTTAAAGACACGTCCTTTCATATCAGTAAGTTTCTGGAGATCGCATCTGCTCAAGTAAGAACACGTCTTTTGGTTTTTCAATTCTCCACATAATTTGTTGTGTCATAACAAATCACAATTTGGTTTTGTTAGAATAACCAATCTGTTCTTTTAAGGATTTCGATCTGTAGCAATTTTCTCCATACAGATTTTTCCAGCAAGTGGTGCGATTTGTCTTTTCCCTAAAACAATTGGTATTTGCTATTACTGACTCTTTTGTCTGTTTCAGATTTTTCTTGAGTGACCTGGTGTTGTGATTAACTCCTTTCTGAATGCTCAAACTGTATGTTTCGATCTGAGAGTTAATTCCTTCCTGAATGCTAAAGCTGAATGTTTAGAGACTCATTTACACTACGTCCTTCTGTAGTGCGTTGTCTCCATCAATTCTCCTTTTGATAAGATAAGATGAAACCTTATCTGTCTTTTAATGATGTTATGCATCCTTGACACATACTGCCATCTGATTTACTTCATACATTTTTCACATATGTTACTTCAGTTACTCTAGTCATATTGTTCTTGACATCAATTATTTCCAATATGATGATCTGAGTTCCTTCATCTATTCTTCTTTTCTTTTATGCTTCTTATAAATCTTCCTTCAACTTTTCATTAATGATCTTTTCATTTCATGTTTGACATCAATGACAAAATTTCCAACAGTGGATTGGTTGCCAATATGTCATTCACTATAGATGTTATTGGATACAGTTGATAGTTATTAGTCGATAGGCTTTTTAAAAGGACTTGCAAATCCACAAAATTGCCTCATGCTGGCAAAATTGTTCCTGGCTGGGATAAAAAAATCAGTCCAGGAAAATGCCTTGTCTGTTGCTGCCTGGAATGAATCTGCACCTCACGTGTCTGGCGATTTGATAGAGAGACCTGTCTTAATGATAGTTTTCCAGAACTAAAACTTGATCAAATTGTATTTTGATAAGATTCTACTGGAGAGGGATCCAATGCCATTGCTTTCCAACTTCAATTCTATAAATTATCTTTAACCCATTCTTTCAATTCCTCAACAATTCTTGGCTCGCCTTTCTTATTCTTCTTTCTTGTCTCTGGATTTCTATTGTCCTTCATTTCCCAAATGTAGCCAGATCTACCAGTTTCATACTCTACCACGGGAGGTCCGGTGTCCGGGGAAGGGGCGCGCTCAAAAACACGGTTCCAATCAAAAGTGGAATTTCCAGCTGGAGTCGTCACCGTCGGCCGGTGGAAGTGAGAAAACCGGCGATCCCACGACCCAACCATGTCGGTTCCAAATGATGTCCCAATAGCCCCAGCAACCCAGATGGACCCTGGTGGCATCCTGGCCTGTCTGGCTCTGATGATCATCAGCGAAGCAGCCATTGGTTCCTCCAGCTTCAGCATCACCGAACGGTAATGCATATTAGCCCGCCCATGTTCAGAACCGCTGGCTTCGGCGTTTCCAGGACCGAGCGAATGGAATGGCCACTGATTGAACCTGGATCACCGAAGCCCATATCCAACGCCCGAATTGGCGGTGGGTGCAACCAGAGGGTCCTGAAGGTTCAGCATCCCAGGAATGGTCTCATCCAGGCACCGGCGATCGTCCGCTAATGTTCCAAACCGACCAACCACGGTTCGGTAGAGCGGAGCGTATCATCGGTACCCAGAAAACGCAGCGCTCCGTAGTCAGCAACCGAATGGCTGCGTGAACGACCGTTCGCCCCGCGCCGCCATCCGACTGTCCTGTTTCGGTGCTGATAATCCCCGCGTCCCAGCCGCCGGTGCAGCCGGTGCACCGAGTCATGACCCAGCGCCTCTATGCAACCCCATGAAAAGAGGCTGCGGCTCTTCATACATCGTGCGACAGGGCCAAAGGAAAAGCACAGATGTTACTCAACTTCCTTAGGAATGTCTGGCCAAATGATTCCTCATTACCAGGCTTTGTCAAGACAGATGTTGTGCCCTTTTAGGGTTTCTTTAAGGCTCATAATTATAGGCCAAGTTTCACAAGGTGGTGTTGGATCCATAGTTAAAACATGCTGAATGTTTGTCAATATCTCAGTTATTTTGGTCAAATTCTTTGAGACGAGATCATCCATATTATGTCTGTTTTGTTAGTTTCAACAACATGGAATTTTATAATTTTGAAGTCATATTCATGACTAATGTGATACATAATATATGTAGCCAAGCCAAAACCTATAAATATGTTTTATGGTTTGTTCTGATTTTGGAGGCTTATATGTCTGTAAGACTGTATCTATCTCTGATGTGAAGAAGCTTTCAGATTAATAGCTAAGAGGGCAATAGATAAGGAAGAACTCAATAGTCCTCTTCTGCTTATATGTGTAGTGTAATGAAAAAAATGGTTTTTCAATTTTAATAGCATTATGTGGAAATTATCTCGGGGACAAATTTGTTGAATCTGTCCTACTTGATTCTCAAACAAAACAGATATAATTGAATTACTGAGGGCTGTTTTGATGTCTGGGTGTTTACTACGCCATGAAACCCTGGTCATATTTGCTGTCCTTTCATTATGTGTAGATTCATTTTTGCATTTTTGCCATTGTTAGACTCTTAAGAATTCACACATCAACAAATGGTTGCATGAAAATGAAATAGAATGGGTTCTGCATGGTGCTTTCAGGTCTTAGTAGGCATTATCTTATGCTGTTGTTGCATGTAGGAATCAATCTACACCCCTTTTATAGTTGTGTAATTGCTGGAAGTGGCCAGTTTTAAATGGGGTCTTTTGGTGACAGGGATTTGTGAGTTTGTTGACAGGGATTGAGTTTTGCTGATCATTGCAATTTTATTACAAAATTTTGACCTTCAAATGCTATTGGAAAAACTAAGATGAGGCTCTTTTTTCAGAGTTTGCTAAAGGAGCTCAAATAACCAAATGTGTAAGGTGCAGAGTCATTCCAGAGAGCTTGAAGTGCATGTACACTTACCCCTAAATATGTCTCACAAGAAATTTGATCAACTTTGTGCAATTTTTTTTTGTTAGATACCAGGGTTACCCCAAGTTTCCGGGACAGGGACGGCAGGGGACGGCAGGGGACGGCGGGACGAGTCCCCAAGTTTCTGATTTTTGAGGCCAAATTTAGGGACGGCAGGGGATGACTATATAAAAATATAGGGAAAATTTAAAAAATATAGAGAAATTTTAAATATTCATATGATAACATGGACAAGGCATGTATAATACACATTATAAAACATTAATAGATAACATTTGTGTTCAACATTATGCCAATACTCAATACGCATTCAAAATTAACATACACGAATCATGAAACAACCTCCAAGTTATAATTTATAAACTTATATCAAAATGCCCAAAGGCTACATTACTGCCATATAGTTTTAAAGTTTGCTATGAAAATCAAAATGAATATTGTATGTCAATAATGGATATAGAATAAACAAAGAGCACTGCTGCCCCTAATCATCTCTCATAACTGCATCAAAATCAGAATCATCCTTTGAGTCATTGCCACTGTGATGCTCCTCCTCAACCAACAAAACCCCAACCAAACCCTCAGCTGTCTCCTCCTCATCTACTTGGGCCATGTCCTCGGGATCAATATCCCACTGTAGAGTTGGAGTCTGTCGATACTCTGGAGTTTGCTGATCCTGAAGCCGAAGAGCACTATGAACGACCACTAGCTTCTTCGCTCGTCTAGAGGTAAGTCTATTCCTCTTGAGGGAGTGGATAAAGCTATACATGGACCAATTCCTCTCTGCAGCAAAGGAATTGACAACCTGTGCAAGAAGGCGAGTAGCAAGTGTCTTCAATTGCCGTGTATCCCTCCCATGAGAGGTCCACCATCCAATAGGGTTCGATTGAGCTAATATAGCTCTATCCAACCTCTACTGTGGTTTACTCAAGTTTGGCCATTAAGATTTGCACAGTCTAGGAATTGTGACCAAAGTAGTGAAGCCTGCTCTACTGGATAAATCTTTTCAATGGCCCGTGTGAACCCATCTAAAACCTCAACATCATCACATGGAGGCACCCTACTAGCCCTTGGTGCATACCATTTTTGGATTTAGAGCAAAGGCAGCCATATGAAGCGGGGTGTTCATTGTATTCCACCTCTGTGTCACAATGGGCCTAATGTGTTGCTCATATAAATCCAAAGTGGGGTCCTTTTCCGAAATAACTTGCCTGATCTTCCCAAACATACTGTCAAATGTCTCATATATCTCTCCTAGACTAGGAGAGTCTGTATTAGCATATCTAATGACATCTACAATAGGCGAGATGAAGGAGCAAATATATCTACAAAATGCAATCAAAAAGTTCAAAATAATTAGTTGACAAGTTAATTGACATGTTAGAAATTTCAAAAGTTGGAACATTGGACATTAAAATTAAAATATTAAAATCAGAAATTTAATATGAAAATCAGCCATCTAATATGTCTTACCTCACATTGGCCCACCAATCGTCATCGAGGATCTTTTGTTTGATGGTCTTTCCTTGAGCAGAACTTGCATTAGGCCATCTAGTCCACTCTGCATTGACCATCATCAGTTGTAGAGGCTCATGCACCTCAAACATCCTCTCCAACAAGATGAAGTATGTGGCATATCTACATTCATTGATTCATTAAAAAATAAAAATTTAAAACAAAATCAAATTATGAATACAAATTGAAAGTGAAACAAAATGAAGTAAATGGCATACCTTGTCTCAACAAGTTCAAGAAACTCCTTCTTTGAAAATGTTTTGAAGAGAGCAAGTGAGGTGTGGCGATTGCAAATGAACATCTGAATATCTCTAGCTTTTGCCACCGTTTGCTTCACCCAATCCAACTTCCCTATGTCTTTCAATGCATTGTTCAATGCATGAACACAACATGCGGTCCAAAATATGTGCCTGTAAGTACCCTCCACAATCAACCCAACCGATTTGCACACACGTGCTGAACCGATGATCACATGCACCACATTTGCAGCCCCAACCTCCTCTATGGGATCTTTGAAATGGAAAACTGGAAGTCTGCATCCTTATGTCTTCCCAAACAATCTACGACTCTAAGAAAATAAGAACTAGCAGGGCATGTGACTATGACATTGATGAGTGGCCGACGTCTACAATCAGTCCACCCATCCATCACTATAGAGCACCCCGTCCTCATCCACGTTTGCTTCATCTCCTCCATTAACACATTAACTTTGGAGTACTCTTAAGGAGGGTGGTGCGTAGCTTATGATCTCTAGGGGGTATGAATGAAGGACCAACAGTGGTTATGTTTTTCACCATTTGTTTGAAATAAGAGGAGTGGGCCACATGAAATGGAATGGCATGGGCAAAAAAGAATTTGGCAATGGAGGATTCAGTGGCTTCTCGTGCTTGGTTATTAAACATGGACTCAACTGAGGTTGCCTTTTCACTACCATTCACCTTCCTCTTTCCTCTTAAGACAACTCCACTACTACCAACTGTGGAAGGACTAGGAGTAGGCATAGATGATTGTGAACTTGGGAAAGGAGACCCACCTTGAACCCCACCATCCAACTCCATTTGAATTTTTTGGCACTTTGAAAATAGCTCATCTGTTAATGCAGGACACACTCTAACTCCATGGCCCACCTCACCCAAAAAATGAGACCCAACTCTTGTGTAGCTGCCCCTAAATTCCTTTTCACAAACATGGTAAACCAAACCCTAATCCCCCCTGAATTTTTTTGTCTTTCACCCACGGCTGTAAGATATCGAAGGAATAGTTTTTTTCTGTCTAATGGGTGTTTTGCATAGTCTTCCATGGGTTTGGTATTGGTTGATGAAGGAGGGCATTGGATTGGGTTTCTTTGCTCTCTAGTTCTACTACCACCCCCACCACTTTCCCTTCTAGTTTGCATTCCAACTTCACTATCACTCCCAACCTCATTGCTGCTCATGTTTTTTATTTTTAGAATGCAAGTTTCAACTGAAAATGCAAAAAAATAAAAAAAAACAAACAATATATGCTTCACATTTTGCAAAAAAATTGATAAAAAAGGGAAAGGAAATGCATACCTCTTTGGTGGATTTGCACTCCCAACAACACTTTCAATTTCCTCTCCTCCTTAAAGTTGCTGCTCCTTCTCCTTCAATGGCTGCAACTTCTTTTGCTCTCAAACCCTTGGCTGCTCAAACAAACAAAATGCATAAAATGAGGTTAGAGAGGCCCTTTTTTCTTCATAAAGGAGTCAAAATCAATGGGGTCCACACATGCCATGTAGGCAGGGGCATTCTTTTTTTGTTTTGTTTTGTTTTTTTTTCACTTTAAAAGCTCTCAAGACGTAGGGGATTGCCGGCTGTCCTCGGGATGGTTGAGGGATGGCTCAGCTGTCCCTTGGCCGTCCTTGGGACCGGTCAACCGTCCCCCATTGGGTCAACAATGTCCCCCCGCTTCGCGGACGTTTCTTGAAAATTTGCAAAAAAAGGGGATGGTCCCTTGTTGTCCCCATGCCACCCTTGGTACCCGGGACGTCCCGGGGATAGGGATGGGGCATTTTGGGGGGTGGACACATCCTCGGGTTTCCCTGTTAAATACTAAGTTGCTAGTCTTGGTATGGGTTTGGGGTTTGGGTATGCTTGTTCAATTTTTTTTCACTGGGTATAGGTAATGGTACAAGTTCGTATGTATACATACATACATATATTTCAAATTAAATTTTTTAATTTTATACAATATTAAAATTATAAAAAGAATGATATTCACAATTGCCAATAAATAAAATATTTAAATACATAATAATTTGCAAAAAGAGAAAATACTCATAAGTTTATTATTCAATGATTTGTCAAATGTCAATACACAATGAAAATTACAATCAATATTCAATATTTTCATAATGCTCTTAAGCGAGAGCATCAAAGTCAACATTTGGTTCAATTTCATTTGAACCACAATTAGCTACAATGTCACTTCCACTAGCCATGTCAAATGTAGAAGTTGCCTCATCTATAGAGACTTAGGCAAGCTATGCAACAATAGCATCTAAGTTGTGCACTCAAGAGTTAGATCCTAATTCCTTGCTACTTGTTATAATCAAGATTTTTATGCGACAAGAGTTGCAAGTTGGATTGCACAAAGATCAACTTTCTTAGTTTCTTTTGCATCCAATTGGCTGCGCTTAATTGAGTGGATAAAGGTGTCTGTACTCCAATTTCCCTTGGTTGAAGAAGAACTCACAACCTATAGAAATATTTAACTTTGGGCAAAATAAGCAATATTTTGGAGTCTCAAGACAAGGGGATGGGTCTCTAGCATAGTTTGCAGACTCGCTGAGTACTTGGCAAAACTTGCCAAACTTGTGAGTCTTTTGGGCAGCCGAGACAAGTTGACCAGACTTGCGAGTCGAGTCTTGGTTGAAAACTCTCCGAGTCTCGAGCTTGGGCTCTTGGTCTATAGGGAAAAACGCCTAGGCAGTGTTTTAAGTTAAAAAAACATTTTTCTTTTTCATTTTTAGCTCTTATTCGCCCATTTCACTGAGCCAAACATCAACTTGGCAAGGAAACGAGTTGAGAAGAGAAGTTTTTAGGATCAAAAGTTGATCGAATCATCAAACAAGTAAGTAATTGGATGCAATAGAGGAAAATGAAGACACTTTTGAAGAAACAATCCATCATTGTTTTGTTATTGTAGAACCTTAAAGTTTGAGGCCTGAAAAATTAAGTTACATTAGGAGGGGAAAGAGGAAGATGTAGATTGTATTTGGTTGGTTTCTTCATTTTGACATATCATTATATGTAAAGTGTAAACAATTATAAATTTATAATGTTATTATACATTTGAAATTATGAAATTTCAAATGTTGAGAGTTTGAGGAGCATATGACATGTAATGTTTGAATTATGACAAATTGATAGTCATATTAGGCTTTTATGTTGTCTAAATGCATTATTTTTTTGTGTGTAATTATAAGGTTTTTTTTTGCCGAGTCTGTGTCAAGTCCCTAGTTTGAGTCAAAATTTTGGGATGTCAAGTCGAGTTTGAGTCCGAGTCCTAAAGCTATGGTCTCTAGGATGGGGGGCCAGGTGCCTAGATTTGGGGATGGTAGCTTGTGAGGGTTTGGAAATGCAGCTCCCAATGGGATTGAGGGGCAACGCCCCTTGCGAGGGTTTGGGGGTGGAGTCCCTAGTGGAGTTGAGGGATAGAGCTCCCACCACCAATCCCAAATTAAGGCCTTTGAAACCACACAAACCTTCGTGGTGTTTACTCGCTAAGTGGTCTAACCAATGAACATGGAGTAAATGAGAATGTATAGTAATAATTATGAAACATATCAATTCCACAATGATTGCACATAATATAGCATTGTATTCATTCATTAGACAATAGCAAGTACATCATAAAATTAGAATGTAGGGTCCCGACTACAATGGAATGATCACATATGTAGTCAGTCGATGTTGGTTGAAGACACCAATTGTCGGCAACGACTCGCTACAACTACCCAATTGTCGCGGATTAGTTTCTCGATTACAACTCATATTAATCTAATGTTGTGCACAAGTATTATTTATTTATTTTATATACTTATTTGTTTGGCCAACTAACAACTTAATTATTTATGATACAATTGACTACATCATCCCTTCCACAAAACAAGTTGTCTTCAAGTTGACATTACAATCAAAATGGGGATTACAAAAAATAAATAAATTTAAGTACTTGGAAGGAGGTTGCCAAGACGTCCCTGGATGGATGGACGATGTTGGAGTCGAAGTCAGTGATTGCAACTCTTGCAATCTACAAACCTCCTTCGTATGTAGTCATAGTTGATGCTCTGCCATAATCTTTCTCTCTGGCTGCCTTTACCATGTGAGCAGCCTCCACTTGGCGTTTGGCTTGATCCACCTCCTTCTCCCTTGCTGCGAGTTGAGCCTCCATATCCTTCATTTTCTGCTTTGCCTCCCTCATCGTTTGTTCTGCCTTCTCCACCTCCAATACCTTGGCCTCTAAGGCCGATGCTCTGGCTCTCTCCGTACTAGTAAGCTGAGTTTGCTGAGCAAGTTGCACTTGAAATTTCTTCATATGCTTAGTCCACTCCTCCTGTATGCTTTGCATTGATTGGAGGGCCTCACTCTTTCCCTTCACTGCTTATTCCGTTGCTACCATTTGATGTTTCAGCCTCTAGAAGACATCCTTGAAGGCTGCCTCTATACTGAATAAGGCTGAAATTACTCGACCATCTCTCCCTACAGTCAAGGGTCTCGCTCCACGCCATGCCTTTTGCATTGCCAGGGTTTGTATGCTGAACCATCCTCTCGTAGTAAAGTTTTGTGTGAACTCCTGCTCACACCCTATTTGGACAAACCCTAGTATCCTTTGAACTTCCTTCGTTACCAATGAAGATTGACCGATGTTGAGCTGCTTAGAGATTTCTCCAACTTCGTGCATGATTGCTTCTATGGGTTGGAGCTCCTTGATGTATCTCTACACCGTCCCCAGAGGATCTGATGCGTCGAGCTTAGAAATCTCAAGTATCAACCCTTTTGACCTGCTCGACTCATCCTCCTCCTCGCCTGGTGGGTTGGGCAGTGTTGGCCCCTCTGCTGCAATGGGAGACCCTTGTCTCTGTGATGGTCCCCCACTCTCCTATACTACTCCCAGTGGGTGTGTCTGAACTAACCCTGGCTTGACATCGTCTGCCCTGATGGGTGGAGTGTCCCGCTGCGCACCCTCACCCTCTGTCAACATAGCTATAAAGCCCTATTGAGGATCCACACTCTTTGTCACCATGGGTGTGCATCCCTGATCTCCAAAGGGCTTGGTGACAGAAACGTTGGAACCTTGAGTGGCAAGCCGAGTGTGTTCAACCAGTCATCTATCTGCACCACATTTGTTGGTGTTGGCATATCTAGTGGAAATCCCTTTGGAGGTGCAGAATTACTGGTCGATGCTACTCTTGGCGCACTTGGCGGTCTTGTTGGTGGTGTTGGCGGTTTAGCTGGTGAGGTTGGTGATCCAGTCGACGGTGTTGGCAGCTCGATTGATGCAGTGTGCAACCCTCCTGATGCACTTGGCACCGATGCGCTTGGCGATGTACGACATTGATGGGCTTGGCGGTGTGATTGCTATTGCCATTGATGCCATTGATGGTGCAACTGATGCTGGCATTACTGGTGCAATTGATGTCAATGGTGTAATTGGTACCCCCACCGATTGTGCAACTGATACCATCGATGGTGCAACTGATACTTTAGCAACTGGTACTGTCACTACCTCTGATGGTGCAAGTGTTGCTGCCATCGACGGTGTAACTGATACGATTGAAGGTGTAATTGGTACGATCACTAGTGGTGCTGGCAGTATGAAGGTCACTGGCTGCAGGGCTGGTAGTGCCATTGGAATTGGCTCGTCAATGTCCATCTTTGGTGCTGTTTGCACATCCCCTGCCAATGATACTTCCTCCTCTATCAGTGGAGTGGTGGCCGATGTCGAGGAAGATAGCTTGATGGATGACTCCTCACTCACAACTGATACCTCTCTCTCCATTGATGCTTCCCTCTGTTTTCGTTTTCTCCTTGGCTACGACAATTCCTCTCCCCCAGTGGTAATGTCTAATGATGTCTAGTAGAATGCTATGGGAAGCCCTGGGTCTATGTGAGTCACCGGTTGAAACTTTCCCCATTTATCAGCGTGGACCTGTGTATGTATGGAATCCAACAAAAGAACTATCGCATGCTGCGTCATGTAAAACGCCTTATGCCTCTGAGATAAAAAATCCCTAATTCTTTCTGATAGTAGCCTTGACCAATTATACACTTTGTTGATGCTGAGACCTACCATATCGATCATCCAGATTGCAACGTTTGAAGCTCGGCTAGCCTCCGTGAGTTTGCATTTTTATCAAATCCATAATGCACTTCCATTCAAGTGTGGTGAGGAAGTGTTTTCATAGCCCCTCAATTGCCAACATTCCAAATATTGTCTTTCTCTTGTTGGGTGAGGTCGGTTTTGCAAACCCTCCTCACCGCTGCCTCCTTGTGTTATTGTGTAAACTTACCTGTTGGTTTGGTAACCCCTCCACTTGTTGTTGGGATACCGAACACTCTCTAAAAGTTTGGTGGCCAATACGAGACTGTCATCATGCATCCTCTATAATCTATCACCGACTTGTGCGCATGTAATTATCTACCATTGCCTTGAGATACGGCTCAAACTCCCGAGCATTAAAGAATGGAAGTAGTACTACCTTGTCTACTTGGGCATGCCAGAGGGCCACCTTGAGAACGTGGTCATCCTATGTGTTTTGCCACGATTGCTTATGTTCGTTTCTGGTTAAGCTATCCCAGGTAAGAGCGTCGAATCCAGTCTCCACATCCATCTTCTTCTTACTCTATTTGGCCAATGCAATCTTTGGCCTGTAATGCACAACTTTTTGCCCTTTATCCACGGTTGTAGAAGTTTTTTCATAGGGAACTCCTTGATGCAATTTAAATATGTGTCTTCTCCAAATTGGGCGCTAGTTAAATATACTTCTTAAAATGGGGAGGTTGTTGTAACTGTTGCCAATTTGAATTCCTTTTTGTATTGTGCGATTATACGTGCAAAATGAGCTGCTATGGTTGTACGACTCTAGTTTCCTTCTATCCATACTTAGTCTTATCCTCACGTGCCCATTCCCTTCTTTGGTGTACAATGTCGATCCTTTGGTGTTGAATCCTTCTACTTGGTTACATTCCCTGAGCTGCTGTGTATACATTGTACAACGTACAAACACTTGAAACTTGCCTCCGTATGCCTTTGCCCTCTATTCACATGCTGATTTTGGGGTGCTATTGCCGTACAATAGGTGTACTATTCTATTGGTGATGGTTCCAAGCACTTGTACGATCTGCCTGAGTTTTAGATGTATGACTTAGTTGCAGTGTGCTCTTCGTACGATATACTGAAGCACCCGTTGTATGACCTCTAAAATCCGCTGAACAAACTTTTCAAACCTCCGTCAGATGATCTGTGTTTGCTGTACAACATGATTTTGTCTTCTCCGTACAAGTTGTTGTTCCCGTACGTCCTTGTAGACAATTCTAAGATCCCAATGTTTGATGATGTCTTTCCTCTTTCCGTTGTACGAGCTCCTCTGTACGATGGGTTCCATAGCTTTCATCTATGGACGGCGAGACCCTTTGTTCCTGTTCAACGCTTCCCAATCCTGTTGTGCAACTTTTTTTCTATGGGAATGATGTTCAATTTGTAATAGCTTTATAATCTTGCGAATGGAGACTTTAAATTGCGCTTTATTAAATACTTTAATATTCTGCCTTTGCATCATGATTTCTCCACTTTTGATTTTTATTTTAATATTTGCTTTCCTTTTTATTTTAACATTTTTCTTTCTCCTTTCCATATTTTTTAATTTTTTAATTTTTATTTTTTAATTTTTTCCGCTTTTATCATTTTTCCTTCATCATTATTTCTATTTTTTGCTTTTTCATTTTTTCTTCTTCATTTTCATTTTTTCTTTTTAGGCCCCTTATTTTTTCATTTTTTTTGACTTTCACATTTAATGCATATCTCCATTTACACATGAAAGGAGGCCTTTTGTAACACTCCTCTTCACAATAGATTCCCACATATTTTAAATAAAATATTTTATCAACTAATGGGGTGGGTCCCGTACCTCTAAAGCTTCCATCAACATACTGTCCATCGTATTGTTGGTACCAAGTGACATTCTCTTCGTTCACTGTCAGTGGTTTCGCTGGGTTTGGTATAACTCGCCATAGCCTGTTGGATATCATCACTTTGGACGCCTTCATTTTATTTTCTTTCATGTACTTGATTAGATCGTCATTGTATCCATTGCTGTGGATTTGAATGTTTCCTCTGTTGTACCCAAACCAATTTTTTTTGCTTCACTAAGGCATTTTGCTTAATTGAGTCTTAATCTTGTTAAAGTGATGTCAGAAGGTCATTTTTGGACTTTTTAAATATGGAGCTTGTGTTAGTTTCGTGTCAGTCTGTTACTGAGGAAATTCAAGAAAAGTGAAAATTTGAAGGAAAATCATCAAAATTTTCTATCTTTGGAGAGGGGAGCACATTTTCAAAAAGGCGCCCTATCTTTTAGGGGCTCAGATCCTGTTTTTAGGGTTTGTTACCTCCAACAGACATTTGTTTGGTATCATGCTAGCTTTGCAACGAGCTATTAAGCTTATCAAACGGACCTGTTTCGTGCAAGTTACGAAAGATATAGCGCAAAACGAGAGGAACGACAAAATTGGCTAACACTGGAAAAAGGAGCAGCTTTTGAGAAAGGCGCCCATCTTTTTGAGGTGTCAAATGAAGGTTTTTGACTAAATGCCACCCAAGATGTTTGTCTCACATTTGTTCAGGCGCGACACATCCGTTAGTGGGTGAATCTGAGTTGCCGAAATGCCTGAGCCAGAGGTCAAACATAGGGTCAAATCTTGGTCAAAATATCAAGGAATAAGCTAAAGAGCACATTTTCAGAAAGGCGCATGAGCTTTTGAAGCCTTTAATACCTTCTTTTTGATGTTCTCAGATATTCAGCTTCTCCGTGTTACGTTCAGCTTTCCGTTGCTTGTCTCCGTCAAATTAGAAGATGACTTGGCAGTTGGCAGTCAGAGTTTTAGTGTTATTTTGGTCAGTTCCAGAAATGGCCAAGTCTGGAGAAAAAAGAGCAACTTTTCAAAAAGGTGCCCTTGATTTTCACCCCTCAGATGATGTTTTCTGGGGAAATGTGCCTTTGCAGCTGTCATGTGGAATGAGGTCAGCTCCGCAGTGAGCCTGTGATCCAGTCTTGAAACTTGGTCAATCAGAAGTTATGAAGGATTTTTTTTTTCCCTTCATACGAGATGGAGATGAGAAAATTTGACTAAGTCTGGAAAAAAGAGCAGCTTTTGAAAAAGGCACTTGGATTTTTGACCCTTCAGATCTTAGTTTTATGATATTCAGTCTCAAGGTACCTTTTGATTAGTTTTTGTCCTGCTCTACGATGCATCTGTCGGCCAGCCAATCAGTGGAGTCAGTCAGCCAGTGTCAGGGGATGAACAGAGGTTCCGAGAGAGGTTCAAATCCAAATTTTCATCAAAATTGGCTAAGTTTGGAAAACGCCTAGAGAGGTCAAAGTTGATTTTTCGAAAGAAGTTGACTAGTGCGCCCTAACTTGAGTTCTGACTTCAGTTAGGCTGAACGATTTCTGGGTTGTCATCTCCAGTTCACATTTTGGCATGTTGAGTGTTCTTTCAGTTTGCATGTAGAGTTAACTAGTTTGCATGTCCAGTTAATTGACTTTGCATGTTGAGTTAACTTGTTTGCATGTTCACTTAACTGAAGTGCATGTTTGAAAATCAACTTGAGTTTGAATGCATGGCGCATTAGTTGAAGTTTTGTGAAGATTTTGTGAAGTTGGCGCTTCACTTTGGATTTTCAACTTCAGTTTCTAAAAGGGACGCTTTAGTTCTTAAAGCATAAATTTAAAGCATGTGAAGTATGGCGAATTCAATATGGATTGTCAACTGAAGTTTAGTTTGCATGGTGCTTTAGTGGACTTTCGAAACTGAAGTCTTAATATGGCGACTTTAGTCTTAAAGCATGGCGCTTTATTTAGCTCATTTTAGTCTTCAGTTAACAGAATTGAGAGCCAATCATTAACTAGGCGTGGATTTTTGGGGTCCAATCATAATTCAAGCGCTATTTTTAAAGTTTCATGGATTTTGGTAATGAAAGTCTATTTATTCAAGTTTAGGCGTCCATTATTCTTCATCACAAGCTTAGAGACATTACATTCTTCTTGAGCGAGCAGCAATTTAAAGGTGCTACAGGTGTCAGAATTCAGTGTTCTTCATAGCAACGGATTCAGTTTGTTTAGAAGAAGAATATTCTAGACTTTATTTTCAGTTTGCATGCAGTTTTCATCAAATTCAAAAACAGAGATAGGCGAATTCTACAAAAGGAGAGCAAATAAAACATTCTTTCTTCTGTCTTATTTCTTCTATTTCTCATCTTAGGTACTTTCTTCGTATGTCAAAGAAATTCAGCATACTGGACTAAGTCACCATATTCGATCGAATATCATCTTGAAATTCGAAATTCGTCGAATTTCAAAAAATATATTGAAATTCGTTCATATTCGCCTATATTCGTACGGTCAAAAATTTTGCATTAAGAAATCTCAAAATATTAACAAAAATTCGTTGAAATTCGTCGAGGGCACTGTAAAAACGTTTTTTAAGGTTTTTTTTTCCGCATTTTTTCCAGGAGATCTCTGTTTATCCCGCACAGGCTGGTTTGCAGGGCTCCACAAAGTATTTGCGAGCGTCGGCGTGAGGCTCTAGGTGGACGCATTCCTTAATCCATCGGGCATTCAACCGGCTGGAGCTGGACTGTAAATGGACTCCGGCAAAGTCTTCAGGCACCGATGGGTTTGCAGGGCTGCTAACGCTGGCGGCTCCTCCAGGCGTTCGATTTATTATTATTTTTAATATTAACATCATTTCTAATATGTTCTTTTATTATTTATTATTTTTTATATGTTCTTTGTATGATTTCTTTTGTTATGTTTTTATATTTTTTTAATATTATTTATTTATGTTGTGTTTTCATATATTTTAATATTGTTTTTATTTATTTGCATTTGTTATTTAATTTT
Organism: Sequoia sempervirens; assembly: GCA_007258455.2. NCBI lineage: Eukaryota > Viridiplantae > Streptophyta > Pinopsida > Cupressales > Cupressaceae > Sequoia > Sequoia sempervirens. The sequence continues at coordinate 21,942 of VDFB02106593.1, read as the reverse complement.
GTTTTTTATTTATAATGTTAAAATTTAATATTTAAAAATAAATAAATAAACTTTTGTTATAATATATTTATTATTTAATATATAATTTAATTTATTTATTATTTATATATTAATAATATTTAAATTTAAAGTATATTTTAAACATATTTATTATTTATTTTGTTTTGTGTTTAGTTTTATTAATATATTTAAACATATTAGTCTATTAATATTATTTTTTATTTATTTTAGTTTATTATTTATTTTTTTTAAAAATCAAAATTATATAAGAATAATTTCATTCGAATTTTTTACTTTTCGAATTTTTTCCTAGTCGAATTTCATTCGAATTTCAATGTTGCCGAACTCGAATTCGAATTCGAACCTGGTGACTTAGCTTTGAGTTTGATCATCTGGGTTCGCATACTTAAGTATTTGCAGCAAAACCCATGTCTTAGATTTTTTTTGAGAAAATTGCCCCGTAGTCTTCATTTTGAAGCTTTGTGCTTTTTTCCAAGAATCTCTTTGCATGTGGGCCTAAAACACATTTTTTCGAGAATCAAACTATCTGGGTCGTCCTAGAATTTGATTCTACACAAAACCCACGTTTCAGAAAAATTTCGAAATTTTTTCCCGTCATAGGCTATTTTTAGCCTTGTCCAGAGATTTTCAGTTTTTCCAGAAAGTTGTTCAAGTATATTCGACTTTACAGTCAAAAGTCTTCATTTTCAAAATGCAGTTCAATCTCATTGATTATAAGACCAAATCGGTTCTTATACATGATTTTGTCAGAACTTCAGATACAGACTTAAATCATGTTTATCCAGTGGTTAATCTGAGCAGTCTGGAGGGTGTTAGCAGCAATTCATTGAGAAATATTGAACGTTCCGGATTGCTGGCAGCGACATCTATTCCTATTGCCACTTTTGATCTTGAGTTCGTTCTTGCTTGCATCAAGCATTATGACTCTTCTTCACGACAAATTAGATCAGCTGATGGGAGGGTTATCTGCAGTCTTAAACCGAAGGATATAGAGAAATGTTTTGCTACTCCTCCTCGTTCAGATAATTTCACTGTGGTTATTGAGGCCTGTGAGAAGATATGGGATGGAGATCAAGAACGTTCACAGAGAAAGGTGGCTCAGAGATGGCTGAAAGTTCAAAAGACTAATATGCCTAAAAAGGTTGGTCGTGGTGAATTCAAGGATGAGGTTGCTGTTTTGATAACTTTGCTCAATCGAGTTACAGGTCAAGAAGATGTTAGCACTTTCAGCTCATGGATGTTTTACCTTATTTCCAGAATTCTTGATGGCACAAAACATTTTGACTGGGCTATGTTGATTAGTGATTGTCTACATCAGCAGATTTATGATTTTCTCAGGTTTCATGAGTTTCGTATGGTGTCCTACATGGTCTACTTAGTTGCATTTCAAGGCAGCTATAGGCATTTAAAAACTAATGGCACTCTTGGTGTTCAACGTGTTCATGAGTATTATTCTCAGTTGGAGTTTTCTAAATCTGAACAAGATTTCCGAGTAGTGAATGATCACTTTTCTATGAGAACAGTCAGAGATCTTGACAATGAAATGCACATCCGTATTTCCGCTGAGGCAAAATCAGCGATGGAGACTTGGGCGGATTGGTTTATCCAATTCCCTACTTTCACATACATCTGGGTTTATGGATATGTTGGAGAGCCTTTGATGTTGCCAAGGTATGCTTCAGACAAGATCATCTTCATGGAGTTTCTCAGACAGATGCAACATGTTCATTCCTTTCTTCGCAATCGTCATCAGACTGCAGCTACTTTTCCATTTGGATTGGGAATTTTCACATGTAGAACCGCAACAGATGCCAAGCATATGTCAACCGAGATGGAAAGATTCAAACTTAAAACTCAAACTGAGAGGCGTTCCTATGATCCTTTGGGTCATTATGCAGCTAGGTTAGAGCGAGGGATTGCATATAAACCAGCACTTGAAGATTTATGGGCTAATTGTGAAGATGAATTCGAGGTTCGTCGTCGTCACTTTTGTAGACTCACTATCGCTCAGCTCTTCGATTACCTATCAGAGGATGTTGATGGTTTGTCAGATGATGATGGAGAAGTTCTTCTCAATTCATATGTCGGAGATCAAATTGCTCGGCAGCCACTTCGCTCACCAGATTGGTATGCTAAAGAGAATACTTCTATTGAGGAGGTTTCTATATCGGTTATCAAGACCAACAAGCAGTTCTTGGAGAGTAAACGAAGGCGAAAGTCAATTCCTGTGATAGAGCTGCCAAAGAATTTTTCTTCATTGCCTTCTACTTCGAGGTCAAGGCCTCGGGTCAAGGCTATTGTGATACCTCCTGAAGGAGTTAGACTCAGTGGAAACACGGGAAAGAGGACTACTGGTAAAAGGAAGTAGAAGCAAGTTGAGAATGTACCTGAGATTCCAGTAGAGACAGTCATTCAGGTTGAGCCTCGTGTTTCACCTCCTAGTTCACCACATGTGCAACCTATTGATATAGATTCAAAACCTGAGATACCAATTCGAGTAGGATCGGAGACAACTGAACCACCACAGGTTGATACATCAAGGACAGTCTCTCCTTGAATTGATAATATTGTTCAGTCTTGTTGGCTCGAGAAGTCTTTGGGGAGACAGAGGCGAGAACCTTCATATAACCTTGATTTATCTGAGTTCGGTGAGCCTTATCAGAGAAGGTCAAACAAGAAAATCAAGAAACAGGTGCATATTGAAAAGACTCCGAAATCAGAGATTGTTATAGAAGTTGCTATTCCGCCAGAGGGTAAGAGCTTAGATGAGGTTGAAGTCGGTGACTTTACTTTCACTAAGGAAAATCTTGGTAGGACCACTCGAGAAACAGACATGAGCCTTCTTAAGATTGTCACCAATAATCTTGAAGAACGCATCACGAAGGATGGAGAGGATAAGGCATTGCTTAAGGCTGAGAACAGTCAACTTCGTCACTATATCTCTGATCTTGTTCACGGAAATTCAAGTAGAGCGCCTGTTCTTCCTTGGAATACACCTGCAGAACAATGAAAGCTGGATCAGTTAGTCAGTCATGGTAGACTTTTGGATAATTGGATTGAAAGCTTAGTCGTTACAGGTCAACGTCTTCTTGTGGATTTGTATCAGTTAAGGAGTGACGCACATAAACTTCGTCAAGGTATTCAGTTGCTCGAGATTTCAGCTGCAGAGAGTTTAGCCAAGGATCGAGTTCTTGTGTCTTAGTTGTCTGTTGCATATGATGCCTTGGAGATTGATGAAGATCAAGAGAAAGTTTTTACTTGGAGGGAGCAGCACCTTTTCAAAATGGAGATATGTGAAAAGATCTCTACCAAGTTGTTTTCACTGAAAGATAATGTTATTGGAACTCTTGCACTTGTTAGTGGTTTTGTTGTTCAGATTCCGTGTCATTACCTTCTTGAAGATGGCACATATATTGCACTAAATGAAGTACAAGCTGAGTTCGAAAAGCTGATTCGTGATAGCCTTGAGGGAGATCCTATGGCGGCTAAGTTGGAGAATATTTCAGTTATTTCAGCTAGTTTCAGAAAGGCGACTGAAGATGTCAGACAATGCATGCATACAGTCAAGGAAAGTGACAGAGAACTGAAGAAACAAATTATTGCTTTGGACAGCATCAAAGTGCCAGAAGACAGAGTAATTGATGAGTTCTTGGACGAGGTGTTGAACCGAGATGACTTTGAGTGATTTGCCAGTTGGGACCTGCAGTTAATTTCGAGGATAGAATCAAGAGCGGCAGTTAACTTGACTTTCAGTCTTGAGTTCACTTGCTGACTTCATACTTGCTTATCTCTTCCTTGGGATTATCTTCACAGGAGTTAGGGTTAGGGTTTCCAGTTAACTGAAGGTAGTGTCCAGTTAACTTTGCTTTAAATAAGGACGTGCATGCTTGCACATTGTCCATTAGTTAGATGTACCGGTTAACTAATGGTAGTTTTCTAGTTAACTATATAGTTTGCTTTATTAGGGTTTAGCAATAAATCTTGCATGCATTGCAAGACTGTAGTTGACTCAAGGTGATTTTAGGGTTCCCTACACCTTTTGATGTCTATAAATAAGAGCTTTGCTCATTTATGTAACTTTAGCAAAGGAGAAATATCTTTATTGCCTACCTTGCCTGTAATATTGCTCGTGCATGTCTGTTCATAGTATTTACTATTGTGATGAATTGTTATCCAACACTTGGGTTTCATGCAATTATGATGGTGAATTCTTGCTTTAGTTGAATATAATTGGCTTCTAGTTGATGAAGTAGATTGTATCGTGTCTTTCAGCCTATGCAATTTATTATCCTAGTTGGCTATCCTTTATTTTATGTGTTCAATAAACTCGTTAGTTAGGTGATAGATGTGCCACCTTGCCTTCCAAGATTGAGAATACGTTCTTGGTTATCATTATGATGTGTGTAGATATGTAAGCTATTCAGATTGAGCTGATAGTTGTGCCCTTGCCTTCAGTTGAGAATCATTACTTAGTTTATCATATATATTGTTGTTTCAATAAGCCTATTAGGTGCTTGAGATAGTCGTGCCACCTTGCCTTCATGTTGTGAGTCTGTACCCGGCTTATCGTCAGACAAACATTCCTGCTCCATTTCCTCATGCTCTGTTTTCTTGAGGAAACTAGATAGATTTAAATTAGTTAGCTTAGTTGTAGTTAATGATCTTTGAAACCAAAAAATCCCTTAGCTGCAACGTTCTTGGTTTTCTTAACCTTGTGCCTCTTCTAGTTGAGAACAAAAAGATAGGACTTAGATTACTTTTCTTTTTCATGCATTCCAGCACTACGAGGGAGCTTCCCCTCCTAATTTGAAGAGCACTCATTACGCAGTGTGCATAGCTGTCCGTACAAACCTGCACTCCAGAGGTGTTAGTTTTTACGCCAACATCCTCTATCATTATTATTGCTTTCAGACATGGTCCAATTTTTTTTTGAGTACTCGTTCTAGTCTTCGTCCCACCATTTGTCTTCATCGCTTTCAATTTGTTCTTCCTTTCTTTCTCTTTCCGCTTTCTCCTCTTTCTCCTTCCATGCTTCCTCTTTCAGTTCATAGGATATGTACCCCCTCTGCTCGCCTTCGTAGGGTACTTGGCATATCCAATGACCCCACACTCTTCTCCAGAGGGCAGGTGTCCCGAACAAAGCGTTGGTTAAGTGTTTATGGACTTGGGGCACTGCAATGCCCTCTACTCTCTTTCTGGAAAGCCTTTCCTCGACTAGCTTTTCTCTGCCTAGTGTGGTCCAATCTTCCTTTGCAACATATTGGCTTCCACCTACTTCCCAGTCTTATTCTTCCATAGTTTCGTTCTCCCTTACTGGCCAATCCTCCTTGGTTGTGTATCCGAGCATATTGATTGCGATTGGTTTTTCCCTTCTCTCCTTGTATACTTTCAGTTTGGACCCATTGATAGGATCTTTTAGCAGAGTTACGTCTAATCTCTCCAATTTGATGGCTCCGTTTTCCCTAACTTCTCAAATTTTAAATGGCCCCAACCACCTCTCTTTGAGTTTGTCGGGCTTCAGTTTGTTACAACCGTTATACTTGAGGACTAACTGCCCCGATTGGAAGTTTTCTCGTCGGAGATGTTTGTCATGCTAGAACTTTCTTGGTTTTTGCATTACCTCTGTAGCCCATTGTGTGAGTACTCATCGTTCATTGAGTTTGTTCAAGTGGAACAACCTTTCTTTCGAACTCTTTGTATCGCCAAGTCTATTCTCCACTGCTATTAGCAAGCTCGGTACCATGTACTCTGTTGGCACGACCACTTCTTGATCGTACGCTAGTTGGAATGGTGTATGGCTAGTGGTTACATTGTATGTCGTACGATATGCCCATAGTACGACCGGTAACTTTTCTTCTGAATCTGCCTCCTTGATGCCGCACGACTTGTGAATGACGAAGACAAGTACCTTGTTGGTTGACTTTGCTTGACCGTTTGCTATTGGGTAGTACGGGTTGGATAAGTTATGAAGGATTTTGAACTTCGTCGTCACTAACCGAATGACGTGATTGACAAAGTGACCCCCTCTGTCACTGGTAATTTGAATCGAGATGCCGTACCTTGTGATGCTCGTAAATGAATCTCACAGTACTCAGTGCAATATTATCCGCCAGTGCTTGAGCCTCTACCCACTTTGTTAACTACTTAGTGGTGGCGACTATATATCTGCATCAGTATAATTGACTAACCTTCAGTGGCTCGATGAAGTCCAATCCCCATCGTTCAAATAATTCTTGTGGCTAAGATGGAAAGAGTGGCATGAAATCCCTCTTCAGCAGTTTTCCGACTCTTTGACATGTGTTGCATCCACCCACCCATTCTCAGGCATTTGTATGTACGGTTGACCACCATGATCTTGCCAATAAGAACTTCCGTGCTAGCTCCATATGCCCTGCCAGTCCTTAGTGTGCCTCCTTTAGTACATTAGGAATCTCTTCCTCCATGTCACATTGCCGAAGCACTTGGTTCGATCGCATCTTGTATAGTAGCTCGTTAATGAGTTAAATTTTTTTACTCTTAAGCACTAGTTTCCTCCTTTCTGTAGGTGGCATTTCTCTTGGGAATAATGATATCGACAAGTACTCTCCAATCTTCTTGTACCAAGGGGGTAGTGTTACTATCTGAAATAGGTGTGCATTCAGGAAGTCTTCTTTCACTCCCTCGGGTGGCTCACCAGACCAGATTCCTAATAACTTTTCAGTGATGACGTGACTTTCCCAGGTTGTACGATTATGGTGAGCGTGAACTCTTGTAACAGTAGAAGCCATCGACTTACTCTCCCTTGAATGATGGGCTTGTTAACCAGATACATCAGGGCTTGATGATCCACATAGAACGTGAAGGGAGTCGCCAAAAAATAATGTGTGAATTTTTGCATTGCGTACACCATGCCAATAGTTTCCCTTTCCCTTGTACTGTAGTTCTTCACCTTTGACAACAGACGACTAGCGAGGAACAACAGATGATCAACCCCTTGTATGCCCACTTGCACCAGTGTCGCTTTGATTGCATAGTTTGAAGCGTCGACATGCACATGAAATTCCTTGTTCCAATCTGGATATGCTAAAATTGATGAATTGATTAGTCTTACTTTAAGTTACTTGAGGGTTGCTTCTTGTGTTTCAGTCCATTCGAACGGTTGCCCCTTCCTAGTTTGTATGTCCAATGGATACAAAATTTGAGCAAAGTTCCTGATGAACCTTCTATAGTACCCGATGTGTCCGTGGAATGATTTTACCTCGGTGATGTTCTGGGGTGGTTCCATTTGTATGATCACTCGGATCTTATCTATGTTGGTCTTCAATCCAACCTTACAAACTATGTGCCTGAGCAATTTTCCTTGAGGCACCATGAATCGACACTTCTTGGGGTTGACTGCTAGTTGTGCCACCCTGCACCGTTCCATGCATTCTTGGAGGGCCTTCAAGTGTGTTTGTTCATTGTTGTAGATTGACCAATTGTCCAAGAATGCCTTAAAGTTCCTTATCAATGTTTTGTCGAATGTGTAGGATTATCCTTTGGAAGTGTTGATGTGATTTTTGTGACCGCACCAATCAGCAGAACAAAGTATCCGAAGGCTACTCCATTCTCTCTTGATCAAAGAATTCCGTACGCTAAGATTGCAAGAAAGTTCGTACGTTCAACTCCAAGGTTCCGAAAATGCTATGGAATACCCTTAGTTGGTTCGTTGTGATTTGTTGTTTTCACGAGGGGACTTACACAATTGTTCACAAGTATTTGGCAGTTGACAACGGGTTAATGATAGAAGGGAATTTTGTGCGTTGCGAATGATTTGGCAATGAGGTACGTGTATCCTATACTAACCAAGAATGTACTTAATTTAAATGAGTGTAGGGTTTTAGAAGACCTAAATTCTATCTAAGGACGGGACATGGAATCAATTTCGGTAGACCTCTACCAGACTTTGCTCCACCTCACATTGGACAGTTTACACAAAGTCGGTGCAATCTTCAAAGGGATAGCGACGAGTATTCAAGTTACAATTCAATGTAAAGACACCACCACGACGATGCATGCCAAGACACGAATCATAACCGAAGTTAAGCTTATAAAATGCTCCAGTTGACCACACAAGGAAAACTTGCCGTCAGCAGGCTGCTAGTGGTATGGATTAAAACGAAGTTGCCTTGATTAACACCACAAATCCACAGCTAAAATCTACTTACATGAAAATGAAAATTATTCTAATTTAAACTACTTGAAGTAGAAGGGGTGAAGAAATCTTGCTAGCTGCTCATAACAAAAGACAAATTCACCATCAATGAAAGCTCTCTTTATTATGATAGTTTTCACAACAATCTCTTACAAAGTTTTCAAAGGAAAACTTTCCTTCTTCAAACTACACTATGCTAAGCTATTACAACTAAAGTCTCTCTGCTCTATTCTCTAGTCTGATCTAGTGTCTACTCTGTAATGATACAAATGAGGGGGGATGCCCCTTTATATAGCTGGCCCAGTCCAACGGATGACTCAGATTACAATCAAATGAAGGGCTCAGATTTAGCCACATCAGCCCTAACCCTAAAAATTGTCAGAATGGGGAGTGGTACAATAAATGAATCAAAGATTCCCACTCACTCCCGAAATAGCAAAGGCAATTAATGCCCTCAATCAGTCTCTAGAAGGTCATCATCCAGAAAGGCATTTCCGTTCTCCCTCTCCTTGGCTGCAAAATCAATGAATATGGCTAGCACGGCCTCAACATCCTGAATCGAGATAGGCGGAATATGATCCAACTGGAACTCCAATGCCGTGACTGCCTGCCCATGCCGCGTACAAGACTTTCTCCAAGCAACTAAAGCATCTTGAGTATTCTGAATAATGCTTGAGAAAGTTGAGGTGTTCTCAAAGTCGTTCTGAACAAAAGCCTTCACCTCTAAAAAGAAAGGCGACAATCTACTCCTCAAACCATCTGCAGTCACCTCATCGGAATTCAGCCTCTTAGCAAAAATAGCCTCCAAAGTGTTCAGGACTCCATCGATAATATTCATCATAGCCTTTCTGACCCTGGCCGAATCTGTCTGAGCTGCATCGAAGAATCCTCAGCCTGTGACAACTGAAGAGTACTAGTCGGCGAAATCATACCTATCACCTTCCTGTATTACGCCTCCCTCGACCAAAGTTTGTAAAGGAGTATGCATCAAAGCTTCCAAACGCTGAATAACCTTGCTTTGATAGGTATGAGCGTTGCCCCAAGCATGATCAACTGCATCCATCTGTGCCATAATGCTGGAAGCTTGCCGGTAAGCATGAGCAAGATCCTCCATAAACTTTTCTGTCTCAACACGAACTCCAACAACTCACTTATCTGCTTCTTGTGCCATCTTTCTCAAATCCTCCAAGCCGCTAACTGATTCTGTAGAAAACTCGACCGGAAACTCAATCGCCGGATTCTCCTGCCCACAAGGACGAGATAAATACTGCACATAACCAATTAAAGTCTTGTGCTGCTTCTTCAATTTCTTGTACTTGCCTTCAGTCCGGAGCAATTTGTCCTTGAGCGCCTGGTAGGAGTTATCACACTCCTCAATTATTTGTACCCCTGTGGGGTGACCTAACTCCAGGGTGGTGATCATGTAATTTTCTGGCACAACTTCATCTCAATCACAATCAACCCTTGGCATAGCCACGTGAAGGGTGCGAGAGCCATCTTCATCTATTGAAATTTTCAAAAACTTTCTAGCTCTCTTCTTCATCGGAGGTGCACTGATCCTACTCAAGAATTCTTCCATCTCTACTGCTGGATCAGCCTCTTCACTGGGGCTCCTCCTCATCCTATCCCTGAGTCAATCTGGTACTACCTGCTATATAACAAATGGCTGCTCAATTCTTGCTTCTTCTTCATGGACTTCTTCTCTAACTTCATTCTGACGAGGCTCATTGGCTTCTGTGGGCTGTGTATCCCCTGAAACTTGGGCCTCCTGCCCTGTAACAGTGTCATCCTCTAACGCCGCCTCAAGCTCACGTTGAAAGTGTGTATCAGCAGCCTTTTCCTCATCTTCTTCCTGCTGATTATCTCTAGTGGGTGCATTGACACTCTGGCCAATAGATTCTCTTCGGGGTGGCTGATTGGCTTCTTGTAACTCCTGTTCTTTATTCCTCTGATCGGCAAATAGTGAAACTTCCTGGATGCTTGGAGAACGTGTCTCCAATTGTGTTGGCAATTCTACTTCAATTCTTGGAGGCTCCGGCTGAACCGACTCTTTCCTTCGTGAATCCGGAACTCGAGCAACCTATTTCTTCTTGGTGGCAGTTGGCGTTCTATGATCTCCCATCAAATTGTAAGTCAAAGGAATTGACCTACTCTCCAGCCTTCTCACATGTCTTTCGACCCATCCTCTGGTGAATGTCAAGACTGGAATACAAAGTGTGTCCAAATTAGCAATCTCCGGCTCCGACCAATCTGGGAGTGGAAGTGGCGTATCTCTCATTGCCTCATAGTTTGGATGAAGAACGTTCATGTCCTCGTCCACCTGGTCCGGTACTAGAATAATCTCACACTCCCTAATCATGCTCAACGGTAGTCTTGAAAACATTCTCTTTCTAACTTCAGCCTCATCCCATGCACCAACCTAGTAATCTTCAATATTTGCTTTGTGCTTGAACTCTTCTGACGATATCCATCTGATATTATTGTGGGGGTCATAATGCTGCTTGCTGGTGTGATAAGAAAAGTTGAAAAACTGAAGCTCATTCTTAGCTTCTCTGGCTGCTTGTAGTGAAGGACACACTTCGTCTGAATTTCCCATGATGATTGGGAAGTCAAGTCCTCCCTTCTTTTTCTTCTGAATCTTATCATAGGCAACGAGTTGCCTAGATATCTCTAACATCAAAATCCTATTTGTAGGGTATTTGGGCAATCTGTACGGATATGAAGAAAACCCTTGCAGCCTAACATAAGTAAACTCCGGAAATTGGATGAACCAACAACCGTACCTTTCTATCAATTCTTGAGCTTCCTTTGAAATCCTGTGATGACTCCTTTGCTGAAGTGATCTTGTTATGTGCATAGTGAAGGCATCATTGACTCTCTTGTAATTGGATGTGCTTGTCAAATGCAGCTGCGGACAAGCCTCATAAAACTTGAACTGCTGTGGGCCACAACCAATTGGCTCCTTGTATGATATTCCCCTGTACTTCGTCATACGAGCCAACATGTATATGATATACGGGCCCATGTAAAACGTCTTTTGTGATGTCCCCGATTTTTAATAAGGCCAAAAAGGAGATTTGATTAATTATTTGAATATTAAATTGTCTTCATTAAAGACTTTTTATTATTTAATTAATTAATTATAAAATGTGACTTTATTAAATCATTCATAAACATTATATTTTAATAAAGTCATTAATTAAAATAATTCAGTTAATAAAACTGAAAGGTGACGGATTAAAAGGAGTATTGGGGAAGCATTTGGCATCATGGAGAATTGAATGTGTTTTGGTTTCGATATGGAGATCTCTGAGAACGAAAACTCTCAAGATTTCGTAGCCATGGAAGGACGAAACCCCTGATCATGGCATCTGTATAAATGTTTAACCATCGGTTAAAAGAAATCATTGCCTTGTTGATTGCGCAAATAATAGGCCGAATCTCAGATATCGAGCTTCTTAATCTAGGCACGCAAGTAGAGTATTGGAGACGGTTTGGAGTGGTGGATTCGTGTGTGCTTTCCTGTGTATAGTTCTCGGTATAAATCTATAACGACATTTGCAAAGTGAACAATGGTCGGGCAAGTCTGAGGAGGTTTGGGATTCCATATATTTTGAAGATTTCCGTTTAAACTTGCCAGCGTTGATTGGATCTTGCAATCCTCTCCAATTTCGGTGGTCATCACGTGATGAATGGAAAGACTGACAATGGCTGGAACGGAGGCTTATAACTGTTGTAGCGGCTTGGATGCCATTGCCGTATCTATGCGGAACTTCATGGTGTCGAGAATCTCCGCAGATCCGTCATTCTGAAGTGCTCTGGCGTTATCATAAGTTCCGATATCGAGCTGACTCTTAACACTGGGCGAGCAATCTCCTATTGCCAATGAATAATACCTATGTTGCTATTGCCGGCGTGAGTACTGAAGATATCTGGCGGAAGACGACGGCGGGATTATTAATAATTCTCAATCAGCGGGTATTGATCTGTGCTGATTGGGAGGGCCAATCATTGACGCCATTGCTAATTGATTATATCACCGAATATATCTTCTCATTGCGTCCTCTTCATATTGTGGAGAATATACATTATTCTGTTGCCATATTGTGTGCGAGTGAAATGATGATGTCGCTATTTTACCTGAAGAAGCGATGATGTTCATCACTGTTATTTGCAATAAGTGTGTCGATATTTGGTGATTTCTATGCTGGTTGAGGAGCATTGACGGGATTATAACGGAATTCTTATCCACACTGGATAGTGGCTACCGTCAGAGGAAGAGTGACTGAGTATTCATATCCTATTATCAAAAATAGTCATTTCTCCAGGAGAACGGGATATATATTGGCATCGATCTTAAGTCTGGAGCCTATATTACATTTCCACTGATCGAGCTTGAACAGGTATGTGAGCCTATATGTTCATTACTGTTCGTCCACAAGTAAATAACAATTTCTTTTCTATGTGTTTGCAAGAACAAGTGAATCATTGGAATCTTCTCCTGAATGTTTTGTATAGCCGATAAAGGCACAGCTGTGTAATTTGGACTTGAAATGTCTTTCTTTTTAATGGTTTGGATTCATACATATCTGGTTTATAGTCAATTATTATGTGAAGTTATCAATACATTGCCAAACCAATTATTTCATTCAAATACAAACCAAACCAATGACACCTGTGTGAAAACACATTGGAATAGCAATATCTGGCAAGGGTCATCACAATAATTCTTAGTGTACCTTGAGAGTTGATATCTGTTTTGGACTAGAAGTTGGATACGAGGTAAATAATGCAATTTCTGAGTCTTAATATTCAGTGTATTGCTGGCTAAGTCGATTATAATCTTGATCCACCGGGTCGGGGTTATTACATCTTTGTCCTCCTCAAGCTCCGGAGCTGCTCGTGCAAATTATCACTTATCATCACTACCCAATTAATATGCTCTTTGCCTTCCAGCATGAGGTTGATATAATAGAACATCCAAGGCTCAAAGATAAACGCCTGGGGACAACCTCCAACTCTACTAAGCATCATGATCAGATCACAATACTCCTGCTTCAAATCATTTGAGATTATCTGTCTTGGCAACTTCGTGCGAGAGGGCTTGGGCTTGTTCATCCAACGAGAATTAATCATATCAGCACATCTTTCAAATGTTAACGCATACATCCGCTTAGCACGCTCCTTCGTCTTGTAAATCATCTTCTCATGTGATGGGATCCCAAATGCTTCGCCAATAGCTATAGGTGTGAGGTTGGAAAACAATTTGCCATCAAGTGAGACAATAGACCTGTGATCAGGGTCGTAACAGTTAGCACACTCCATAATCAACTCCGGACACTGAATTGCTGGTGGAAAACCAGCAGCCGCATACAGCCCACTCCGGACAATATTGTGCGAAGTGATCAAAGGACGATGGCTTCCAACTCCCATCATTCAGCTTCTGAATGCCTCCATATTGAAAGAGCCCAAATTTGTATCAGCTAGCTTGCCCAGCTTCAAAGAGAATTTTGACTCCGGCAGGAATGACTTGCTCAGCTTCTTAATTACTGCCTGTCTGGACGCATTTGCCTTGTTGGATTCAACATTGTTTTCTCTGCCAGTCGCTCTTACTTCAGCCATTCTGCAAAAACAAAAGATAGTCATCAGCATTTTAACTTAGAAAAATAAAATCTCATTGGGGCTGCCAGCCAACTTTTGAAAAAGAGAAGCTACAACACTGTATTTCATCTTCAAACCTCAACACTTCCTGCAGCAACTTCAGGTTTTCAACACTTAGAAAATTTTCCAAGATAGCTTCAGCAACTTCAGCACTTGGAGAAAATCGGCCACAACTTCACTTCAGTCACTCCTCAACACTAGACTTCTTCAAACTCGCACTCTTCAAAGTTCAGCTTCAACAATCCTCTTTTACTTCAAGTCAAACTTCTTCACCAAGTTTTAGCTTGCATTGCAATCTTTACTTCAGAGCTCAAGTCGTACTTGTTAGCTGATGGAGAAAAATGAAACAATTCTCAGCTCATATAGCTAAGTCGAATTCTAGAAGGAGCCAATTTTAGCCAGTTCATTAAATTTCCACTACTTCACTGCAGGAATTCGAATTTCCCTCCTCTGGCAACTGCAACACTTGTCATCCGGCATCCAGAATATTTGACCTTCTAGAATTTCAAGAAGATTCACTTCACTGGTCAAGGCGTATTTCACATTTTAAAATCTTCTTTTGAAAATATTAGCTTCAACTGCATCCCCTTAAGAAATTTACTTTTCCAGCTGAGGCATTGACAACCTTGATTTTACTCATCTCTGGCTCGAGAAGATTATTTTCACGAAGAATTTGATCAAAATCATCTAGTCATTCGACTGCAAATTCATCTACCAAGGCATTTTATTTTCAAAAACATCATTTATTCCTTGCCTTAGAAATTTTTTAAAGTTTCCCCTTAGAAAATTCATCATTCAGGTGCCCATGAAAAATCTTCATCTTGAAGGCCTTGGCGAGCTGTGAAAGACTTTAAAATCCATTCCTTGTTGAAGATGTCTGATACCCAGAAGAAAATTCCCTTCAGAAAGCGTCGAATTCATGTGTCTACAAACGAAGGGGTACATTTAATTTTCGAATTTTAACCTTAGAAAAATATTTTGCCATCAAATTTATTCTCCTTCTTCATCTTTGGGCGTATTTTCTTGCTCTACCTTGAAAATCTTCTTCAATCTCATGAAGCCGACACATTCTGACATACCCACTGCCAATTCATTCTCTGCCTCAGAAAATTTCATCTCCTCCATCAGACTTAGGCGTATTTTCTCTAAGGAAGGAATTTTAATACTAGCACCTTAGAAAAAATAAATTAAATCCTATGGCTAACACCTCAATATCCTTGGGCGCATTTTACATATCAAGCAGGAATCAATGCCAGGCATAAGTCTTAACTTCATCTTGTATCTGGGCGCATTTTGCATACTGAGGTGGATTTAACCATGCCTTTGCCATCTTTTTATCCATCTTACCTTGCACTTTGGGCGCATTTAGCATGTGGAGGAGGAATTTACTTCACTTAACAACTTTTATTCCATCTCACTTTCATCTTGGACTTGGGCGCATTCAAAGGGTCAAGGAGGAAGTCAACTCTTTTGTCTTTTTCCTAGCCCATATGGGCGCATTTGGCATATGGTGAAGGAATTAACTTCAACGCCTTAAGACTTGCCTTTTCATCCATTCCTAGCATGGGCGCATTTTGAGGGTGGTGAAGGATTTAACTTCACACTTAGAAATTTTTTCACATCCATCACCTTATTTCTCCTTGAGGGCGCATTTAGGGGGTGAAGGAGGATGTCTTCATGCCTTAGAAACTTTTTCATCACCAGCTAAGATGAGGGCGCATTTGAGGGGTCCTGGTGGACTTAACTCCAGACTTAGAATTTTTCTCAGCTTCCTGCTAGCTTGACGGCGCATTTAGGGGGTCCTGCTGGACTTAACTTTGCCTTAAACAATTTTCAACTTTCTGCCAGCTCAAGACAGGGCGCATTTTGGGGGTGGTGAAGGATTTAACTTTGGACTTAGGATTTTTCTCATCTTCACCAGCCATGGGCGCATTTCAAGGGTCAAGCAGGATGTTCTTCAGACTTAGGCGTTTTTCATCCTTTTGCCAGCTCATGCCTTACTATATATAGTAAGTTCTAGGTTTTCCCTCTTCTGAAGCTTGGATTGATTTGGAATTTTAAGCACAAGACCTTCATGACCTAATTAAGCTTTTCACACTGCCATCTCGAGCTGTCTTGCTATTTATAACATATTTCTGGAGCTGGTTTACTATTTATAGCAATTGCTTGATTTCACGACCTCCACAACTCCGTTTGACTTGAAATTTGAATGATGTGACCCTCATCGGATGACTTGCCCGTTCACACTGGCGCCTGCTGCTGACTTACTATTTATAGCCTGTTTCTGGAGTGGCTTACTATAAATAGTAAGTGTTCCGATTGCCTTCAAATTTTACCGGTGGATAGCTTGAAAGATACTAATCGCAATGGGATACACCGGTTTTCGAAAATTCTGGCATTTACCCCTCATTTTGGGTCCCGAAGCTGGAAACCCTAATTTGACTTGCATGTCAATCAAATGACCTCCGTTTGACCTCGTTTCTGTTGCATGCCGGTTAGTTTGTGATACTGAAGTGCTGGGAGGAAGCTGCCAGAGTGGATCTGTTAAAAATAGTAAGTCACTGAAAAGTAATCATTCTGCCTTGCATGCCACATCACTGCGTAGCTCTTGAAAAACCCACAAAGAATATCCAGACATGCATTGAAAACTCTGACATGCAAACCCTAAAATAGCCTCCGAAGGCTGAGTGCTGAAAGTCATCATTTCACCTTGCATGTTATATCACTGTGAAGCCTTCGAAAAACCCAGAAAGAATCTCCACACATGCATTGAAAAACTTCGCATGCAAACCCTAGAATCTACTCCTGAAGGTGAACTTGCTAAAAATAGAAAGTTGTCCGTTTCAACTCAAAATTTGCAGACAAATAGCTTGACGTGTCCTGGATGCAGTGTAACGATCGGAACTTCAAAAATGCTGAGAAAATGTCCCAAATTAAGTACTTACTAAAAATAGTAAGTTGTTAGAATTCACTGAAATTTTGTTGGGGACCTGCTGGAAGCATGCTGACTGCAATGCCGACCTCAAATTTCAATTTATTCACTCCATTTGACTTTAAACTGGCCGAAAGGAAGCAAACCCTAATTCTCAGACTTAGCCAAAATTTCATGTTCAAGTTCAAAGGCGGGCACATCCTCGGAAAGGTAGACTGCAGAGAAGAGACAGAAAGAGAGAGAGACAAAACCAAAGCCAAAAGACCAGAATGGAGCAAAAATTAGGGGGTCCCCATTTTGAATGGGGCGATGTGTGAAAAAGGTCACAACAGGAAGGTCGTCGGAGCATTGCACAGACTAAATGGCATCCAGTTGTATGTATACACTCTGTCTTCAAGTATGAACATTGTCTTGAGTTTGGCTTCTTCGGCTATGCTTATCTGGTTGTAGCTCGAAAACCCGTCCATGAATGAATAGATTTCATGACCTGCTACTTCTTCCAATATTGAGTCGATGAATGGGATCGGGAAGAGATCCTTTATGGTCACTGCATTGAGGCTTCAGAAGTCCACACATTCAAATTTGTTCAGATTCTTTCTTTAATGATATCATGATCGGTGACATCCAATCATTGACTTCAACTTTAAATATGATTCCTGCTTCTAACATCTTTTCAATCTCTTCTTGCACCTTTGCCGCACAATTTTTATTCATCTAGTACGGTCTTTTCCATACGAGCTGTTTCCTAGGTACCAATGGAATTCTATGCACGCACAGTTCAGGAGGCACACCCTTCAAATCCTTGTACGTCCATGCAATGGCATCTGTGTACTCTGTGAAGATTTTGAATGCCGCCTTTAATACTAGACTCCAGTCATCTCCAGCCAAATCGTTTGGGGATCATCTTCTTCTCCCAGATTGACCTTCTTTATGTTTGGTTCCTTGTACTTAATCATCTTGTTCCTTTCAAAGTTGTGTGTCGGTGTGTCATCTACTCTGTGTTTGGTTCCTCGTACTTAATCATCTTGTTCCTTTCAAAGTTGTGTGTCGGTGTGTCATCTACTCTGGCCACTCCTTTGTATTCTTCGTATACCGGGAGAAATGTTTGGCTTGTTGATGCTCCATCTTCTTCTTCCCCTTCAGGTTCTTTAATTTGCAGCATATTGCAATCTTGTTGAAATACTTCATAGTCCTCCATCTGCTAGTGGAAGAGTCTGTTGAGCGAACTCATCTCGTTCTCCAAGTATTCTTGGAGGTCCAGAATACCTTCATCATTCGGTTCTATAGTTTTCCTTTCTTCATCCATTCTGACTCCTTCAAACTCAGAGTTCGACGATGCCAACTCCTTGTTGATTGCTTGGTTTCTTAAGTCAATTACATATTTCCTTTCGTTGCTTTCTATGGACAGTGTGTTTCTTTTCCAGTTGTGATCTGCTTTGGTTGCCACCAGCTATCCTCTTCCAAGCAATGCATCACATGCCTTTTTTTTTGTAGTGGAATGACTACAAAGTTCAGCAAGAATGGTTGTGTCCCGATTGTCACCTTTTGCGCCATTAGTGTTCCCAGTGGCTTGATGCCATGCTAGTCGACGCTTACCAATTGGAACGTGGTGGCTAGAGCGTAGGTTTCTTGAGATTCTTCCATGTGTCTTTGGGTACTACGTTGACTCCCGATCCTCCATCGACGATCGTGTTTGTTAGATTCTTTCCTTCGATCTCCATTTGCATGATCGCTAGTCTCTTCATGATGTTTACTGTCAACAACATTGGGTCGATGACTTGTTCCCCGTCAGGTGGCGGTTTTGCTACCATCTCCTTCCGTTGGCCTTCTTGTCGGTGGTGTTCGTCATCAACTATGTTTGTGATCGCCATTCCTACTTGTGGCATAGTCTGGAGAAGGTCGGTCACTTTGATGGGTATGGTGGTCTACAGTACTTGCCGTATGATGTTCTTTTTTGACTTTGACCGCCAGGAGGTACTTGGGGTCTCTAGAGAGGTTCTCTATTCTTTAGCCATTGCTTGTTCCACCTTTGCTCTTGCTTCCTTCATTTGTTGCTTTTCAGTACAAAGGTCTGGGTAGATGGCTTTCCTTGTTTGCACTCTGGTGATCACCAATATCTCTTCGTTTTGGTTCTCCACATCTATCATATTGATGCCTTTCTATTTGGGGTAGTCAGTGTCTTCGTGGTTACTCGGTCCACACCATGTGCACTGTCTTCCCGTCGAACTTTGACCATTTTGGCATTCCTTGACAAAGTGACCCCATTCGTTGCACTTTCGGCATTGTATCATGGGTCTACCTTTACTGTCATATTGTATTCTGCTTCTTGGCCCACTGTTATTACCTCTTCTGTTATTATGATAACCTCTAGGGGATGCATTGGAGTTGTTTTGGGGTTTCGATGGTGTGTTTGGCGGCGTTGATTGTTCTCCTTGTGTGAAGAGCACTTGCGTGCTTCTTGTTTTCAAATTGCATGGGAATTCCTTAATGGAATGTCCCATCACTTGGCAGATATTGCATAATAGCTTTTTTGGGCAATTTTCCTTTGTGTGACCTTCCCCCTTACAGTCAATGCACTACAACTCTTTGGTTTCTCTCGTACTCTCCTCAACCTTTAGCTCCTTCATCATTCTCATCATGTCTTTCCTCAATGCTTGGACGGTTTTTGATTCATCACTATCGTTGTCGTTTGTACTCCCATCATTGTCCGTCTTCCTCTTTCCTTGGGAGGATGTTTTGTCTTCACTCTCTATGTCCATTGCCCAATTGTAGGCTTCGGCGTATGATGATGGAGGTACGACTTTCATCTTTTTCCTTAACGACGGGAGCAGCCCTTCGATGAACCATCGTTTCTTCAATTCGTCAGCGGGTTGAGTTTCCAATTTCACCAACTCCTCCTTGAGCCTATGATTATAGGCTCGTACGTTATCATGTTTCCCTTGTTTTGTATTATAAATTTCGGCTACTATCTTCTTGTCATCTCTTAGGAGCCTGAATTCTTCTTAGAATGCTTTCTTTAATCTTCCCCATGTGGCTCTCTTTGCTGCTTCTAGTTCAGTGTACCAATCTATGGCTATGCCTCTGAGCATCGCTGGGCACGCTCTTAACCGGTAGTCTACGTCTTCCTACCCGTTCGCTATCCATATCGTTTCACATGTCTTGCAATGTCATACTGGATCCTCTAACTCGTTCCCCATGAACTTCGACACTCGAATTGGCTGGCGGAGTTACCATCTTTCTTCCCTGATGTCCTCCCTGTGTGTTGGACCTGATTGGACTGTTTCTCCCAAGACATTCCGGTGCCTCTCTTGCACTCCCAATCACGTATGGGTCTTCCACACGTCCCCTCTCAATGTCCTTTGCACTTCGAGTCTCCTGGGGGTCATTCCTATACTCCCTCAGTTTGGGGATCTTCAGTTCGGATCCTCCAATTCTTAGTTCTTCGTCATTTGATGTGGACAACTCTCAAATACGACATATGCTATTTTCAAGTTCTTTTGTTAATTCATTTTCATTTATATTTTTCTATCTATTATGGATGGTGTCTTGAAAGCACCTTGGTTTGTTTCTTCAACGATTTGTTTCAATCTTCTTCGTTGGTCTTCTTGTTCTTTTAATTTGAGTGATCTTCGTAGTCGTTCTTCGAGTGTTTCTTACTAGCTTGGTATTTAGTTCTTATCCTTATTGGGTCGTACGAGCATTAATTTCCGGGAGTACGCTTACGACTGGTGTCGCGTTCTTCCTCCCGTTTGCTTCTCTCTTTGTATTGTTGAAGTATCTGCTGCCTTAGTCATCCTTGGTTGCTCTGAGCTCGAAGGTCTTGCAATATAATTTAGTGATGTGCGATCAACCTTGGTAATCTGTTGAGGAGGTGGTCGACCTTTGGGTTGACGTGTAGTTTGTCCTAGATGACCGCCTGAGGGATCTCTCACTTGAGAGCCTCCCTTCGTACATGTCCCCTCAACGAGATATCCCATAGGTTTATGAGACCCTCCATCAACGCATCTTCTCTATCTTCGTTGGCTTGTAGCGGCTCTTCAGCTGGTTGACCCATTACGATGCCATTCTCCCGTCTATGTGATGTGTACGAGGGTTCAATTCGACGACGCCAAATGTTTACTCACTAAATGGTCTAACCAATGAACATGGAGTAAACGGGAATGTACAGTAATAATTATGAAACATATCAATTATACAATGATTACACATAATATAGCATTGTATTCATTCATTAGACAATAGCAAGTACATCATAAAATCAGAATGTCGTGTCCTGACTACAATGGAATGATCACATACATAGCTGGCCGATGTTGGTTGAGGACACCAATCGTTGGCAACAACTCGCTACAACTACCCAACTGTTGGGGATCAGTTTCCCGAGTACAACTCATATTAACCTAATGTTGTGCACAAGTATTATTTATCTATTTGATATATTTGTTTGTTTGGCCGACTAACAACTTAATTATTTATGATACGCCAACTACACATAGTGCACACCATTTTCACAATTTTATCACTTTATTGTGAATTTAGGTATTTAGGCACTTTTTTGTTTTTAAATTGTTTTAAAAAAGATTTTTTATGCTTTTTCTTTTGGGGGTCCATGGGTCTAGCTAGGTTTGCTTGAGTTTGGCTCAGGTTTTCCCAAGGTCCACCCTAGGTTCTCAATGCGGACCTTGGGTAAACCTTAGGCTGTTTCAGCTTTGAAGTAAACCCATATGGGTACAAGAGGATTTGCTGAACCCTACAACATAGGTTAAATGTAATCGAATGATTTTATTCTATTCTCATGAATTTAATGAAATGTTCAATGTCCCACGGAGTTTCCTAACGGTGGACACAGGGACGTGTTTCGGGGATGGGGGGACCAAGAGCCTAAGTTTGGGGACGGTGAGGGGATGGCAGCGGGGAGGTGACAAGGGGGTGGCGCTATATAGTACTTGAAAAAATAGTTATGAAAAGATGTATAAGAATTAAATTGTTGAATTTACTAATAAAACTTTGGCAAATTACTAATTAAACTTAAAATACTTAAATACTATAATACTATTAATATTACTTAACAATTAAGTTTGAATTATGAAAATGTCAAATTTGAATTTTATATTCAAGATTTCATAATGATGATTACAATGAGTACAATGATGTC